>CAUYON010160981.1:0-12857 GCA_963573935.1 Arctocebus calabarensis
TATTTGAAATATTGTATATAAATATACAATATACACAATATTGAAATACTTTCACCAAACTGGTTAACATAGCCTTCATGTCATTTTCTTAGTTATTGTGTTCAGATGTTTATATTCTACATTTAGTAAGTTTCACCTGTACCATTCTAAGAGGTCTGGTCCCACCAATTACCCTCCCTCTACCCATCCTCCCCCGCCCCTCCCCTCCTTTGTCTCTTTCTCCATATTCTTGTGCTATAATAATATGAAAGCTATAAATTCGTTTCGTAGTAGGGCTGAGTACACTGGATACTTTTTCTTCCGTTCTTGAGATACTTTGCTAAGAAGAATATTTTTCAGCTCCATCCATGTAAACATGAAAGAGGTAAAGGCTCCATCTTTCTTTAGGTCTGCATAATATTCCATGGTGTACATATACAATTTATTAATCCATTTGTGGGTCGATGGGCACTTGGGCTTTTTCCATGACTTAGCAATTATGAATTGGGCTGCAATAAATATTTTGATCAGAACACTTAAGAAAATGGGTATTGAAGGGACATTTCTTAAACTGATAGAGGCCATCTACAGCAAACCTACACCCAATATTATATTGAATGGAGTTAAATTGGAATCATTTCCACTCTGATCAGGAACCAGGGAAGGTTGCCCATTGTCTCCACTGCTCTTTAACATTGTCATGGAAGTTTTAGCCATTGTAATTAGGGAATTAAAGGCAATCAAGGGTATCCATATAAGTTCAGAAGAGATCAAACTTTCACTCTTTGCAGATGATATGATTGCATGTCTGGAAAATACCAGGGATTCTACTACAAAACTCTTAGAAGTGGTCAAGGAATACAGCAGTGTCTCAGGTTACAAAATCAACACTCATAAATCTGTAGCCTTTATATATACCAATAATAGTCAAGCTGAAAAAACAGTGAAGGACTCTATTCCTTTCACAGTAGTGCCAAAGAAGATGAAATATTTGGGAGTTTACCTGGAAAAGGACGTGAAAGATTTCTTATTCTTAATTGATCTAAAAAGTAACAGCTTATTCAGAATAATAATTGTATAATCCATAAACTAATACAGTAGACCCTCTATACTTGGTCACTGCCCTACATTGACCACCTCCTTAAATTAACCTAAATTTTCATATACTGGACATGCACCACATGTACATATTAGTACAGTAGGCCTAGTTCCTCATGTGACCACCTCCATTTGTTGAGCAGTTCATTACACTTTGTTGGGTGGTCAACTTACCGAAGTTCTACTGTATATAACTTGTAGATAAGTGAAATTAATGACAACAATGTTATAAGAAATGGGAAAGGGGAATGGCATAGTGCTATATGAGAGAGTACTTGGATTCATTGGAAATGTATATTACAAACTTAAAGACAACCACTAAAATTAACAATTATAATTGATAGGAGATAGGAGAAAAATGGAATTATATAAAATATGAATTAACACCAGAAAGTCCATAAAAATAGCCAAAGACCAAAAAAAGGAAAAAAGAATACAAAGAAAACAGGAAAAAATATGGTAGATAGTAAACCACTATATCAATAATCACTTTAAATGTCAATGGTCTAAATTCACCAATGAAAATACAGACACACTCAGAGTGAAAAAAGAAATAAGCCCAACTATATGTTTTCTACATGTTAAATATAAAGAGATAGATAGATTAAAAGTAAAGGGAATATAGAAAGGCACACCATGCTATCACTTATTAAAAGAAACTTAGAATAACTTGGGAAGAGTGGAAGTGAAATCAAGGACTTGTTAGTTCACATTCGTGGGGATAATGCCTTGAAGAAATGGCAGTGTACAAATGGATTAAATGTTTTTCTGAGGGGAGAAAAAGCATCACTCATGAACAGAGGTCAGGGCATCTAGTAACAAACATTGCAAAAATTGGTCAAATTGTGTGTCAAAATTGTTGGCTCACTGTTGCATAGCAAACTGAGACAGAGTAATAGTTGGGAAAATCTTGACATGAGAAAGATATGTGTAAAAATGGTCCTGAAGGAGCCCAGTGATGAATGCTGTTTATGAGGAAGTTTTTAGCCAGTGAACAAATAACCATATTAGAGCACCCTCCCTACTCATCTGTTCTAGGCCCCAATGACATTTTTCTTTACCCAAAGATAAAGGAAATAATGACAGGACGACATTTTGGTGACATTCAAGCATTCAGGACATCAACAGTAATATGACAACATCTCTGACAGCCGTTCCAGAAAGTTCAAAACTGCTCTGAAGGATAGACTAGATGCTGGCATCAGTACCTAGCTTCCCAAAGGGAATACTTCAAAGTTGACCCTAATGATATTCAGCAATGAGGTACGTAGCACTGAGGAATGAGTTTGCCAACTTAATTATCAGACCACGGACTTCCTAACTCATTCTATGAGTCAAACATTACTCTATACCAAAACCATGTAAAAGCATTACAAGGAAAGAAACCTACAAATGAATACATTTCATGAACATAGATAAAAAATCTTCAATGAAACATTGTCAAATCAAATAAAAAATGTATAGAAATATTTATACACCATGACCAAGTGAAATTTCATCCACATACTCAGGGTTGGTTCAACAGTGAAAATCAATTAATTTAATTCGCCGTATCAATTAGACCAAAGATAAAAATTATGATTATATTAATAGATGAAGAAAAAAATTGACAAAATCTCACACCCATTCATAAGAAAAACTCTGGGCAAATAAAACTGAATGGAAGCTTTCTCATTTAACAATGAATATTTACAAAACCCTGTGCTGCCTGCTCCTGGGTTCAAGGCAAGTGAAATTAGGGATGATTGCATTATCAAACTTCTTTTTTTCCATAAATACGTTCCAAGGTTAATGATGATGTCTTTTTTGACCTGCTAGAACACAAATATCATAAACTGCATAGCTTATAAACAACAGAAATTTATTTTCCACAGTGTTGAGGCTGAAGAGTTCAAGATCAAGGCAACAGAAGATTTCATAACTGGGGAGACCCCATTCCTTCACACAGTGTTTTCTAGTTGGTCCTCACAGAATGGAAATAGTGAGGAGCAACCTTGGGCCTGTGTTACAAGGGCACAGTAAGAGCTCATGGTGTGATTACTTGTCTAAGGCTCCACTTTCTAGCACCATGACCATGGTAGGTAGGATTTCAACGTAGGGATTTTTGGTGAGACACAGAGATTCAAACTATGTTGTATGGAACACCATGGTAGTAAGTACTGTATTTAGACATTTCAGAAGCATATTGGAAGAGAAGGCAAATTCACTTATGAAATACTTTCCTATTCTCATTAGGAATTCAACCCCTGCCAGGAGTGTTGCAAGGTGGGTAGAAAGGCAGGAGCAAATATCCTGACACGTCTCTCTTACCAGCTCTCCATCTCTTTCTGTGCCCAACACTAATAAAACCCACATAAAAGTCAGAAAGCAATGTCCCTAAGTGTGCAAAGAGCAATGAGAAGAAGGGAAAATGGGTCAGAAGGGGTGAAAAACTGAGAATACCCAGACACATTCACATTCTAGTAAGCTTTTACCTGCATAAATGATGTATTCTGAATCTTTTGATTCAATTCAAATACTGCATTGGGACCAATGAAAACATTATTTCAAAGGGGTAGAGTTTCTTGGGTATGAATTTTGTGCTGAGCAAACAAAAGATGAGAAACAGATCTTGCCTGATTGTTCTAATAGACTGTCAACAAGAATGTGACCAAGTGGAGTTGGCAATAATAAATATAAACAGATCCTTCTAGTGACAAGTATCTATCTTGGACCTGGTATGGTTATTAACACTTGTTGCCTCTCTCAAAATAACCAACTGCTAGGAGGCAAGTGATTATTATGAATGGAAATGTAGTCTACTCACAATCAAATGAGATGAAGTGGGCCCAAAGCCACAGAATATTCTGTGATTAGACTCTTATTTTATTGCCCTAAATTTAGCTGGCTGAATTTTGTTAAGTATCTTCCTTTTCAATTTTTGAAATGGAAGCTTTGGCATATAACATAAATCACATTTCACTGCAGAGATATCATAATCCTCTACAACTATCCTCACAAAAGGTATGTTTGAGACAACATACTTAGCATAAAATCAATTCCCAAATTATATTATTAACAGGTTGAGTTGGCTGAATACAGACATACAGATTTGGAACCTCAATAAGTGTAAGTGGGAAAAAGTATCATTTACAAATTGCCAGCATTGGTCTCTAGATGTAGAGGTTTCAACTCACATTTGAATCAGGCTTTTCTTTTGTGTTAAGGAAATCCCAAGATTTAGCCCTTTCATTACACAAATATAAAACATACATCCAAATATTATGAGGCAGAATGTTATTTCTGGCACAAACTTGATACACCTGTTATACATTTGTCTTGGCAATGTAATATTGATGTATCTCTGAGCCTGCACTGAGGGATAAAATGTTTTTGCACTTTATTAGAGAAGCCCATATTTTCCCTAACACTTACAATTTTTAAAAGCAATTAAAAAAACCCTGAATCTTCAGTTTGAAATAATTTTAGATTTAGATAAAAGTTGCAAAATAGTACAGAGTTTTTGAGTACCCTACAAGCAGTTTTCCTTAACGTTACTATCTTGCATAATTATAGCATAGTTACCAAAACTAAGAAATGAAAATCTGTGTAATATTATTAATTAAACACAGATTTAATTTGGATTTTCCAGTTTCATTGCTAACATCCTTTTCCTTTCCCACATCCAATCCGGGATCCCACACTGCATTTAGCAGCTATGCCTACTTAGTTTTCTCTAATCTGTGTTGGTTTCTGTGTCAAACTTCATGAGTCTTTTCCTGATTTCTTTGACGGGTCTGTTTTTTATTTTATTTTAGTAGAATGTACTGTAATTTGAGTTTTGCTGCTGTGTTCTAGTGATCAGATTGAAAGTTTGCATTTGTAGCAAGAATATCACAGAAATGATGTGACTTTCTCAGAGCTTCATCACACCACGAGGCATATGAAGTTGATGATGTCTTAGACATGAAATAGTGACATTAACTTTGATCATCAAAGTTATGGTTGTCTGGCTTTCTACTTCTTAGTCTGCTACTATGCAAATATTCTTTCTTCTCAAACTTTTGCAGTATTGGGGATCTCTTCTGTAATAATTATTGTTTCAGCACCCTAATGGTGATTTTCCTCCTTCCTTCCTTCTTCCCTCCCTCCCTCCCTTTGTTTATTCCTTCCTCTTTTCCTCTTTCCTTTCTTCTATCCATCTTCCTTCCCTCACACCCTTCCTTTCTCCCTCATTTCCTTCCTTCTTTCCTTCCCTCCCTCCCTCCCTCCCTTCTTTCTTTCTTTCCTTCCTTGCTCCCTAAATTCTCTTTCTGTCACCCAGGCTGGACTGCAGTGGAGCAAACAGAGTTTATTGGAGCCTCTAACTCCTGAGCTTCAAGTGATCTTCCTGCCTCAGCCTTTGTAGTTAGGACTATTAGTGCATGCACACCACCACAGCCAGCTAATTAAAAAAAAAATTGTGGGGGCAAGAACTGTTTTTGTTGCCCAAGCTGGACTTGAACTCCAGGGCTCAAGTAAACTTTTGTCTCCACCTCCCAAAGTGCTGGGATTAAAAGTATGAACCATCATATTTACCTGGCCCTGATAGTGATTTTTTATATTTTCATACCTTTTACATTTATTAATTGGTTGCTAGTAAGCCTTACTAAAGACTGAATGCTTAATCATGGCAATGGTTTCAATTTCTTTTAATTATTTAAGACTCATTCTGTGGCCTAATATATGGTCTATCCTTGAGAATGATTCAGGAGCTGAGAAGAATGTGTTTTCGGTAGCTGTTGGATGAAACATTCTGCTAATATCTATTAGATCCATCTGGTCTATAGTACAGATTAAGTCTAATGTTTATTTGTTGATTATCTATCTGGATGATCTGTCCAATGCTTAAAGTGTAGTGTTGAGATCTCGACCAATCATTGCATGGGGTTCTGTCTCTTTAGTTCTGATCCTTACTTTGTGTATCTTGGTTTTCCAATGTTAAATGCATTTGGATTGCTGAATTGGCCCCTTTATTATATTTTGACCTTCTTTGTCCTTTTCACAGTGTTTGTCTTTAAATCTATTTTATATTGTAGAAGTACAACTATGTCTATCCTTTTCTGGCATCAGTTTTCAAGAAATATCTTTTTCCATTCCTTTATTTATAATGTGTGTCTTTATAGGTGAAGTATGTTTCTTACAGACAATATATGATTGGTTCTTGTTTTTTAATCCATTCGGGGCTCGGTGCCTGTGGCTCAATGGGCTAGGGTGCCAGCCACGTACACCTGAGCTGGCAGGTTCGAATCCAGTCCGGGCCCGCCAAATGACAATGACGGCTGCAACCAAAAAATGGCCAGGCGTTGTGGCGGGTGCTTGTAGTCCCAGCTACTTGGGAGGCGGAGGCAGGAGACTCACTTGAGCCCAAGAATTGGAGGTTGCTGTGAGCTGTGATGTCACAGCACTCTAGCCAGGGTGATAGTTTGAGGCTCTGTCTCAAAAAAAAAGAAAAACTCCATTCAGCCATTCTCTGCCTTTTGATGAGAGATTTCACTCTATTCACAGTCAATATTATTATTATTGAATGGAAGGACTCACTACTGCCAAGTTATTATTTTATGTCTGGTTGTTCTGTGGTCCTCTCTTCCCTCTTACTTTCTTCTTTCTTCCTTTATTAAAAGAGATTTTCTCTAGTAGTGTCTTTTAATGTCTTCCTTTTTTTTTTTTTATATCATTGTAGGTTTTTGATTTGAGGTTATCATGAGATTTATAAAAAACATTTTATAACTGATTATAGAAAGATTAGAAAGTTCTCTGAACAGAAAAAAAACAACATTAGGAAGGAAGGAGTCACACAATAAGACAAGACATGGGTAAATACAGTAAGTTTTCCTTCTCATCTTGAGTTTTCTAAATTATGTTTGATAATGGAAACAAAAATTACCATATTTAAGATATGGTTCTTAATTATGTAGAGGAAACACAGCAACTTCCCTCTGCCTCCCTGGAGCACACAGATCCTGTCTTTCTGACATGCTGGTGGTCTGGTGGCATGGTCCTGCCAGGAGATGGGGGAAGGGCGGAATAGGAAATCTTCTGTGCCTCCTGCCTTGATAGAATGCCCAAACCAGGTAGTATAATAACTCACCTGATTTTTGGCTCTTTTGAAAGTGCTTATCTGTGTGGTTAGTTGTTGAATTTGGTATTTTTTCCAGAGGAATGATTTGCTGGAAGTTTCTATTAGGGCATCTTGTTCCATGCCCTCTTGTGTTGTTAATTTTACATCATATTATTTCAGTTAAAAGATATCAAGAAAAAGCAAGAGTAAACACCACTCAGGGACTTTACTTCCTCTTCCAGGTAAGGGATTAGTGAGTTGTCTCTTGTACTCAAGATCGTCATATCATGTTAGGAGGAAGGATGGCCTTAACATTGTCATCATTTGAAGATTGCATTTGGTTTAAGGAGATGTATTTGGGTGCCCAGTTGGCAAGGGATGGACTTGTGGAAGTGAATTTATTGTGTCAACTGGACTGGACCTTGAGGTTTCCAGATATCTGTTAAACATTGTTATTTCTGGTTATGTCTATAAGGTGTTTCTGAATGAGATTGATATTTGAATCCATAGGCAGAGGGAAGCAGACAACCCTCCCCAGTCTGGTGGGCATTATCCAATCTGCAAAAGGCCTGAGAACAGGGTAGGGTGAGAGGCCAGGTGTGTGGTGGCTCACACCTGTAATCCTAGCACTCTGGGAGGCTGAGGCAGGAGGATCAGCTCAGTAATTGGAGAACCAGCCTGAGCAAGAGCAGGACCACATCTCTACTAAAAATGGAAAAATTAGCCAGTGGTCATGCCATGTGCCTGTAGCCACAGCTACTCAGGAGGCAGAGGTAGGAGGATTGCTGAGCCCAGGAGTCCAAGGTTGCTGTGAGGTATCACCACTTTACTTGGCTTGGGGTGACTGAGCAAGACTGTCTCAAAAGAAAAAAAAAAAGTGTGATAAAGGAGAATTCAGTCGCACTCTCCATTTCCCACCTGGGGTATTGCTCTTCTGCACTTGAACTGGCAGTAACACTGTGGCTGTCCTGACTCTGAGCCCTTTGGACTGTGCACAGCTTACTCTCCTGGCTCTCCATCTTGCAGGTGACAGATCGTGTGACTTCTCAGCCTCTATAATCACATTAGACAATTACATATATATATTCTATAGGTTCTTTTTCTTTGGAGAACTCTAATGTGTAGGTCACGAAACAAAAGTTTGAGATAGACTGTGCTATGACCCGTTATTTCACTTCCAAGAAACACAGTTGACAACGTCCTTTCTGAGGCACCCATACAGATTTCAACTTACTCAGCTCATCAGTGTTTCTGGGAGGGCTTCATTTGCTTCTGCCTCCATGGATTTATGTTCCTTGATTTTTGTACCTGTCATAACTTTCATAATGCCCCTCATACAATGATCTCATCTTCTTAAGTGATACTCAGTTGAGGCATTTCCATCCTTTGACTCTTGGATTTATAAACTCTGGCTATTTATGAATGCACTTCTTTTCTTTGGGTATTGGTATGGGAAGGGGACACTGATTATATTAGTCACTGATTCAGAGAACGACTCCCCAGTCCCTTGCAGCGAGTATATGCACACAGGATCTGATAACAATTTACATTCAGTGTCTAGGGTCAGATATGGAAAAGCTAGACTATTGAAGGCTCTGATTACTGTTTCCCAGTTTATACAGGGACCAGCTTGCACCCTAGAGAAGAAAAAGCTATAAAAACAAACAAAAGAAAAAAAAAAACAGAAGTAAAAAACTAACTTTTTTCCACCAAGGACATTTGGCGGAAGCAGTGCTGCTTCTGATTCTAGCAGACAACAGTGCAATAGGAATGGAGGAGAGGCCCAAACTCTTAACTCTGTGTGGTTGTCATATGACTCCGGGATTACAAATAGTGAGGGAAAGTCAATGACGCTCTAGGAGTTCTACATCTTTAGGTCAGCAGAGCCAGCCCCCACGCATGGATGTTGTCCTGCACCAAAGAATAAGCACTTCTCTCATGGAATTTGCAGGCAGCCAGCACGACTTGACTTGAAGGGAATGGTGGTGAATTCTCCAATCCTTGAGCACAGGAGAGATAGCCCGAGGCTCTCTGACAGCAGTGCGGAGCCTCGGTGTGGCACTGAGGTCCTGCGGGAGGCAGGCCTCCGCTCAGAGTCAGCCTGATATGACTGCCTCTCCCAACCACAGGCTGATGAAGCCAGTGAAACCTGGGTTATACCTCAGTGCCTGTCACTCTCTGCTTACAGAGATGCTGCCTTCTCGTTGGAAATCTGGAGTAGAAATGTGTGACGGTTTTTATCTGTCAACTGGACTGGGTTAAGGGATGCCCATGTATCATAAAACGTTGTTTCTGGGTGTCTCTGTGGCAGTGCTTCTGAAACAGATTAGCTTTTGAATCACTAGACTGTTTAAAAAAGACCTGCTGTCACCAGTACAGGCATCGTCCAATCCACTGCGGGCCAGAATAGAACAAAACAGCAAAGCAAGGGCACATTTTCCCCAAGGCATATGTCTTCTACTCTTAGACACTGCCCCCCCTCCTTCTCAGGCATTTGGTCTTGATCTGGGACTTACATCAGCACCCCCACCCTCACTCCACCTTGCCTTCAGACTTGGATGGAATTATGCAACAGGCTTTCCTGGTTCTCCGGCTTGCAGATGGCAAATCATGAGACTTCTCAGCCTCTATAATTACACGAACCCATTCCCATAATAAATCTTTCCACACATATATTTATATACACAGGAGTGTATATGTATACATATATAAGTATATCTATGTCGTGTTGGTTTTGCTTTTCTGGAGAACCCTGCCTGATACAGAATGTGTGTATGTGTGTATATGTGTGTGTGCATGTGTGTGCTTAGATGAATTTTAAATGCCAGGCTCAGGAATTAATCGACTAAAGAATACTTTGAAAGTTTCCATCTTATATAAAAATAAAATTTAAATAAATCCTAATTTATGAACCAGTTTTACATACATTTAAAATGTATACATGTGTATTCATACTCACACACATATGTATATAATCACAGTGGATTTCGAATTTCCATGATGAATAGGTTTCCATATCTTAAATCCTTACACACAAAACTTCTCACTGTTTCTATAACAGCATCATCTTTCTCTCTAGGATATCACAGTAAAGTTGTTATGAAAGCCATGTGACCTCACACAATTTCCATAAATCAGGACAAAATATGGTCAAATGTCTTCATTGCAGAATGAGTCAGGAAGGAAAGCTCTCATTAGTCATGTCTCGTGTAATTACAGGGAACAGAGAAATGACTGGCAACATAAATGTGAGGCATGAATGTTTTGTTTTTACTTTTCCAATCTGAACTCATTCCAGTGAGAGAGCTGTAATAAAACCCCAGATCCAAATATTCGCATGACAGGAAGAAAAGCCCCCTCCCTGCTGCTTTCTAATAATGCCTGTCAGAGTTTAGCCTCAGCCCATTCTCAGATGGCTGCTTTCAGAAGCTGATGCTCTGGGTTGACAAGAAACAGCTGTTGATTCCTTCTTACTCCATCACGTCCCCTCCCCCTACCAATACCCAAAGAAAAGAAGCAAATATTCCTTCTCTGGATGAAAAAGCTGGAGGCCTTTGGGCTTAATTAGGGGAGGGTAGAGTCTTTTGCTCCACATTAGGAAGTTGGTTCGTCCTAAAAGCTTGTTTCAAATTTGTTACACTGGTTCTCCCGGGTGCCTGTGCCTCTGAGGAAAATAATTTCATCCAGACAGGATTAAGCAGGGTGGTGAGGATGGTTTCCATAGTGTGATTTTTCTGTTATAAAGTGCATGATTCAAAGGGTCATGCTTGGGAAATTAGCAAAGCCAAAAATCTCAACTATCTGCAAGATATAATATTGAAAGTATGGTTATAGGTTTTCTGAAGAAATGGCAGAATGATGAAAGAGAAAAACTTTAACAGCAATATGTAATTAATAACAATAATAGCAATAGCTTACATTTTCATAATGCTAAGCAATGCCAACGTGTAGGTTGTATATTCAGTGTGGAATATGGATGGAACTGGAGGGCTCTCTGAAAGTGAAGTAAGCCCGGCACAGAAAGATAAATATTGCCTGTTTTCAGTGTGGTATTCACATTTCTCTTCCCCAGCTCTACCCTCCAACCTCAGTGTATTAGACACCCGGATCTGTCATGTCTCCCTTCACTATTCGAAATTTCCTGAATTTCATACCTCAATTATGGCTCCTCCTTACCTTTCTCTTTTTCTCTTGTGTTAAAATTTATTTTATGGCTCGGCACCCATAGCACAGTGGTTACGGCCAGCCACATGCACTGAGGCTGGCAGGTTCAAACCTGGCCTGGGCCTGCTAAACAATGACAACTGCAACAAAAAAATAGCCGGGTATTGTGGTGGGCGCCTATAGTTACAGCTACTTGGGAGGCTGAGGCAAGAGAATCACTTAAGCCCAAGAGTTTGAGGTTGGTGTGAGCTGCAACTGCACTCTACCGAGGTGACATAGTGAGACTCTGTCTCAAAAAAAACAACAAAAAAAAATATTCTATGTATTATCTGCACTCCCATGTTTATTGCAGCACTATTTGCAGTGGTCAAGATATGAAACCAACCTACACGTCCATCAAGGGATGAATGAGGAAAATGTGACACATGAACACAGTCTAATAGTACTCAGCCATAAAAAGAAGGAAATCCTATGATTCACAACAACATAGACAGAACTGGAGGGCTCTCTGTAAATGAAGCCCAGCATAGAAAGACAAATATTGCCTGATTTCATTTATATATGGGAGCTAAACAATATTGGACACATGGTGATAAATTAGGTTGACACTTCACAGAGGCTGAGAGGGAAGAAGGGAAGGGTGAGTAAAGAAGGGTTGGTTAATGAACACAAAAATACAGTTAGACGGAAGGAATAAGATCTAGTCACCTGGGTGGAAGGTGACTATAGTTGCCAATAATTTTTTTATGTTTTTCAAAATAATTAGAAGTAGAATGGGAATATTTCTAACAACAACAACAAAAAGATAATACTTGAGGGGATGGATATCCCAGTTACCTTGACTTGATCATTATAGGTTTCTTGCTTATATCAAAATTTCACATATGCCTCATAAAGATGTATAACTATAATGTAACCATAACAATTAATTTAATTAATTTTTTTTAATTAAAAAAAGGTAAATCGGAGGGGAGGAGCCAAGATGGCGGTCTGTAGCCAGCTTTCTGCAGACACTCCTGTCCAGAAGGAGAGTTAAAGGATAGAAATTTAGCAAGAAAGCCAATGGTTTGGAGCTGAGCCAAGAGACAAGGTCGAGGAATGCACATCAACCCTATTGGAGCGACCTGCGACCCCAAGGATACAAATAAAAGGTACAGAGCACATCACTAAGCGGACGGGAGTCCCCTCCCCCAAGAGAACAGCTTGCAGTATATGCCATACCTCCATACAAACAAGCGAGCAGAGTTTGGCTGTCCTCCCACTCTACCCCACGGGAGAGACCCTCTAAAAACCAGACCTCCTTCCCCTGTGCCGCGGCACCCTCCTGCCAGGCATAAAGCGGTATAAAATGGTATATATTCTCCACCTGCAAATTGGAACTCCTGGCACTCCCCTCCACTCTCACCCTGAGGTCTGGAGGTCTGTCCCCCACGGAGTCCAGATTCTTGAACACTTTCTCGAGGGGAGTGGACAGGGCGTGGGTTGCCACGGGTCTGTGCTGTTCTCCCAGCTCAGAAGCAGTGAGAGAGTGAGCCGA
>CAUYON010160983.1:0-32869 GCA_963573935.1 Arctocebus calabarensis
TTCTTCATCTCTTCATCCAGGTTGCAAGCCCAAACTTCACAAATTCTTTGGCTATGATCTACAGTTGCTGCTGGCATAGTGAGGGCACAAGGGAGCCTAGATGCCAAGCATCAAAATGTTATACTTGATTGAAGATTTTTTTCATAAAATACTTTGTCTTTATTTATGTACCTGTCAAAACAAAAACCAAATATATCAGAAATCTGAATCACAGAGTAATCAATTTGGTAGAAACCTAAGAGGTTATTTATCAAAGTCCTGAGTCAAAAGTAAATTAAGGTTTAGGAAGTGACTTGTCTCAGGTCACACAGATAATCTGTTGGAAAAAAAGAACAGACTTCCTCATTCTGATTGCACTGTCATTAAAAAGTGTTTAATATGCATTCATACTAATCAGGTTTTTAAAACGTTCTATTGATTAAAGACTGCTCTGAGTTCAACTCACCCTCTGCATAAAACTTCATGAAGTCAATCATTTTCAGATAAAATAGAAAAACTACTTATACATGTGACAAGATCAGATGTTACCACAACAAAGGTAAGCGATTGCTTTTATACTCCTTGACAAAACATTCAAATTTTGATAACAAAATGTACTGGAATTTATTCAGAGTGGATACAAGAAGTAAAACAATTTTGTTAAAACTCTATTAAGAAGTAATAGCCCCAGACACGGTTTGAATGTTTGTAACTGCAGGAGGAAGAAAGAAAGAAAGCAACAGAGTGTCTGCATGTAAAACTGTTTCTAATCTCCTAAAACTCGGAGCTTTTCCCCTGGTTACCAAGGACAGATCTGAGTTCCACTCACCCTCTGCGTAAAACATTTCTGGTCCCTAAACACAGGGTTCATCCATCGTTATACAATAATAATACAGACCAACACTGATTGTCAGGCAGGGAAATTCCAAGTGCCCCTTCCCTCTCCACGTAAACTTGAAAGAAATCTGAACGCCAGTACAAGAGGAGGGTCTTGTGACTGCCTTCTAAATTCTGAGGAGTCATAAATGTAACCTCGAATGCTCTGAGAAATCACTCCTCCTTCCTAACTCTCCTCCCCATAACCCGCGTGTGCGTACACACGCACGCACACACACGTGAAAGGTCCTGCAGCTTAACACTGCTTTCCTCCACTCTCTCTCTACTACAGCTGCAGAAGCCCCGAAGAGGTCACAGGCCTTCTCGGGACCGAAGGAAGCACCTCCATACTGCATGCTCCCAGACAAACGACAGGACAGCAGCGGCATCCGAGGCACAGACAACTCTCCTCCCTGGCAAAGAGCCAATGCGGCGGCAGTGATAACATTTACTAGAGTCACACCGACTCTCACCCACTGCAGTGCGAAGCGGTACGAGCTGACGACCTAGGCCGCCGCCCTCCACTCACAATTTCCGCCCCACATCGAAGCCCCAGGTACAAAGCCCCCGCGTCATCACTCCGCGCCAACCCCTTGACATTCCCCTCCAGCCCCAGCTACCCTCCCCCTACCCGCCACCAAGCTCTTCCCTGCGCCCGCCGCACTCCAGCCGGCGCCATCGCGCATCCTTTCAGGTTCACCGTTCCCGCCCCCTTTCGACTTCCCCCACCTCAACCCTCCCCCCTCCGCGCTGCGGCAGATCTACTTGTGTCGTTGAGCTCGTGCTCCTCCTCCTCCTCCTCGCCATAGAGACAGCACTCGGCGGCGGCGGCGGTGGCGGTGGCGGTGGCAGTAGCGGCGGCGGAAGCGGGTGCCCCATAGACACCTCTCACCCAGCGAAGGGGAAAGAGGAGCGGGAGCTACGCCGCACCGTGCTGCGCCGTCGCTTTTCGCACGTCCGGGTAAGAGCGCTAGATGATGACGTAGCACGCCGAGGGGCGGGGCGGGCGCGAGAGGGCGGAGCACGCAGGTGACGGAGGCTGGGGTGGCGGTGCGCTGGGCGGTCGGGCAGCTTGAGTGCCGGTCCTGGTCGCCTCTCCAGCTGCCTGCGGTTGTGGCGTGTGCCCCAGAGCCCCGGCAGCGCAAGCCAGGTTTGGCTAGAGAACACGCGGTGCCCGCAGCGTTTGGGCCACGGGCGTCCAAGCCCGCTCCCCTGTGGCTGGAGAGCGGCCGGCCTCAGCCGCGGAGAGAAGCAGGCCACAGCCTTCCAGGGCCTCGGGCCCGGGGACCGGAGGAGGATGAGCTGGCTCTTTCCCCTGACCAAGAGCGCCTCCTCCTCCGCAGCTGGGTCCCCCGGTGGCCTCACCAGCCTCCAGCAGCAGAAGCAGCGCCTAATCGAGTCCCTGCGGAACTCACACTCCAGGTGACCGGTTGCTGCCTCTTCCGACTGCAGGAAGAAACAGGGCGGGAGGGCGGGCTGGTCCCAACCTCCCTCACTGCGCCCCAGGCCAGCTGCCTCGTACGCCCGCCTCCGTTCTGGGTCGCACGCTTGCCCTCCCACCCTGCCTCGTGTTTGTTATTTTCCTCCGGACCCTTTCTGAGTCCTGCCCCGCCACTTCTCAGCTCTTCTAATTCGGATTTGCTCGTTCCTCCTGACAGTCTGCAGTCTCTCTCATAGTCCATAGCCATAGCCTTTGCTTTCCCTGCCTTCCTGACCATTCTTTCCCTTTACCCGCCTGGTGGCCTCGTTCGCAGAATTGTTAAAATACTATACTTGGCGATAGAGAATCGCGAAGAGTAATCGAGTTTCGCAAAGAATGGAAAATAAAACTCTTGCAACATCAAAGGATAGGGAAACCAAAGTTTTCATTAGTGGATTCTTCTCGCCTGAGAGTGACATAGTTAAACCTTGAGTCTCTAAGGTTTGCTGGGTTCCAACAACCTTCCCACCTCCTGCAGCTGTCAGTATCTGTACATTTCTCACTTTAATATTCTTGCCTCACACTCAGGAATTGTCTTATATTCATCTTGATTCTGTTGTCTTACTGAGTTTTTCACTTATCATGGTCAGATTAGAAATTTTTTTTTTTTTTGAGACAGAGCCTCAAGCTGTCACCCTGGATAGAGTGCTGTGGCATCACAGCTCACAGCAACCTCCAATTCCTGGGCTCAAGCGAGTCTCCTGCCTCTGCCTTCAAAGTAGCTGGGACTACAGGCGCCCACCACAACGCCCGGCCATTTTTTTTGTTTTGTTTTGGCTGCAGCCGTCATTGTTTGGTGGCCCGGACTGGATTCGAACCTGCCAGCTCAGGTGGCAGGTGGAGCCTTAGCCCTTTGAGCCGCAGGCGCCGAGCCAGATTAGAAATATTTTGCAGTTCAAATTATTGCACCTATTTTTGCTGTAACCTGTGGTTTCGAATAGTTTTAAAAATGTAGAAATACTTTTTGATGTTATATGAATTCTGGCTGTATATTTACTTAATATTTTCATGATATTTTATGCAAGACATCAACATTGTTAAGCCCTAACCCTTTAAAATAATCTTTTTATATAATCTTTTAAAAAAAAAATCTTTTGATACATTTAAAGATGATATATTCTGAAATAATAAATGGAACAGTTCCTATTGATCAAAATTTTATGGGCCTTTTTATCTGTTACACTTTGATATGTGTTTCCAAGTAAGTAAGTTCTAATCTAAAATAGCTTTAAATGAAACATATCATTAAAAGAAAAATTCACTGTATTGTCAGTGTGGCTAAAATGAGGTCTGTTGCTGACTGAACTTCAGGTGTTTCTTGGTTCTTTGTCCCAACTGTTTGTTAAAACTTTAAAAAGTTGAAAATTCATAACGTGTAGGGTGGCGCCTGTGGCTCAATGAGTAGGGCTCCAGCCCATATACCGAGGGTGGCAGGTTTGAACCCAGACCCGGCCAAATTGCAGCAAAAAAATAGCCGGGCATTGTGGAGGGTGTCTATAGTCCCAGCTACTTGGGAGGCTGAGGCAAGAGAATCGCCTAAGCCCAAGAGCTGGAGTTTGCTATGAGCTGTGACGCTACAGCACTGTATTGAGGGTGATAAAGTGAGACTCTGTCTCTAAAAAAAGAAAGAAAATTTATACCGTGTAACTGAAAAGCATGCAAACTAGTAATGGTGGCTTTCATTTTGGAAAATTAAGTTCATAATGTTCTTACAAATCTTATTTAAATCATACTCTGTACTGACCTGTTAAGAGCTACTTTCACAAGGTAAACTTACAAAGTAAGGTGACTCATGTTTAACATAACAAAAGTTTGTCCACCTAGAAGTTGTCATCATGGAAGACTACTGTACTATATCTGCTGCAGAAACATTTTCGGAATTAATTGTTTTTCAGTCTTTAAGTATACAGTATTATGTTAAATATTCTCAGTGTGGAAAATTTCTTCTTTGAAGGTGAAGTTAAATTGTTTAATATTCCAAAGTTCCTTGCTGCTAAGGCTAGTAAGTAAGGGAAGTGATCTGAAATTTATATTTTTGGTTTCCCAAATAAAGTGAGATTCTAAAGCAGGAATTGTTGATGTGAGGAATTTTGGTTTAGGTTAAAAGGGTTAGTAAATACCCTAAATTGAATACAAAACTTATCCCTTTTATATATTATTTTTTTGAACCAGAAATTATGGACATGTGATGGGACGTGGGACATTATCTATACATAGTATTTTATAGTGTTGTGAATATATAACTTTATTCTTTGAAGTTTTTTTGTAAAAACACAAAGTTTTTTCGAATTGAAATACATATACTTCACATTTAGAAATTATACTGGAGAAATTTAAGTATGTCATGTGCTTCCAGTTTTTAAAGAATAACACAATCCTGGAAAAAAATAACATCCACCTAGAGTTAAATCTACCTTTTTAATTAATGACATTCCTTTTGTAAGCTAGTTGGTAAAAATAATCTATCTGTGCGGTATCTGATGCAGAGGCGGAAAAAATGTATGATAACTTTCCTCACCATAAGTGGCGTGTGGCCAACACTCCTGTAACAAAAGACAGGTTAACAAGAGAAAGGCATTACAATTTTATTTAATCAAAGTTTTATAAGGCATAGGAGCCTTCAGAACTGAAGATCCAAAAAGTCTTCATTCTTCCAAAAGATCTTCATTGTATGCTTAGGGTCAGTGAAGCCTTCCTCTAGGGCAGGACCCCTCTGGAATGAGGGTATCTAGGGAGAAAGAAGAGAGTGACTTTTCTAGGTTTTATGCTATCTTTGGCAAAAAGGAGTTCTAGTTTCTATGACCCACCCTGGGGAAGAGGAATTCTGGTTTCTATGACTTGCTTTTGGGGAGAAAGAGGTGTAAGACAGGAGAACAGAAGGCCTGAAAGAGACTTTTGTTTCTAAGGCTTTTCAGGCTCCTCTAGTTTGTGCTCATAGTTTGGAGTATTGTTTTATGAATCCCAAAATATAGTACAATTCATCCTTAAACATTTTGTGCAGACAGACACCAAGACTGGTCATTTTGAAGGTGTGCTCCTATAAAAGTTTAAAGAATGTTCAAATGATTTTTTATGAGTAACATAAAACCTTGCTAAATTATGAATGTTAATACCTTGCTGCATGCTGCCCACCTCGTCTTTTCCAAACATAAGGTCAGTAGGTCTTTTCTGGCAATGAAAATATCTATTTTTTTCTTCTCCCCCAAGTAAACTTTCCCCATCTGCATTCTTTCACCTCCCTTCCAACTTTTTTTACTCTTTATAACTCTGAAAATTCCACTTCAGCCGAGTATCTTTAAATCTCTTTAATGGCTGTAAATTCTTTTTTAATTACCCTAAATTTTTACCTTTTCATCTTCCTCAGGCCTTCCCAAAAGATTAGGTGAATTTTATGTATATTTTCTGGTCTAGCACTCACTGGTAGGTTACCAAAAGTTTGAAAGTTCAATACTTGTCCCCAAGGCCAAATCAATGAGAACGAAGAACAAGGGAAAGTGGTTTAAAGAAAAGGGAAGAGAAGTTTATTAATTGTGGGCAAACGAGGAGGGTGGTGGACTGTCATCTCAAAGACTACTTGTCCTGTCTTTAAGGAGATGTACAGGATTCTTATAGGGGGGTTTAAGCCAAGCATAGTGGCGAGTGTCTGTAGCCCCAGCTACTTGGGAGACTGAGGCAAGAGGATGGCTTGAGCCCAAGAGTTTGAGGTTGCTATGAACTATGACGCAACAGAGCAAGAATCTGTCTCACAAAAATAAATAAGCAGAGGGCGGGAGGGGTTGGGCTTGGGTCTACGTGACCAATGTCACATGTGGCTTTAGGCTATTATTGTTTAACTAGGAATAATTGGTGGTTTCATTTGGTCAGTGTCAATGATCTCATGACCCTTGTCTGTCTACTTCTGTTGAGCCATCTCCTGTGGTTTAAGATTCTAGAAAACAAACAGCAAAGGACATTTTTCTGTCTCTTTGATTATTGGCTTCAGGGAAGGAAGCAGGTTTTAATTCCCAAAAAGGAGGGGGTCTTGAATTTTAAGAGACAACTCATAGAACATTTCCTTGACCTTTTCAGACCTTTACTATGTTATAAGTGTGCAGGGCAAATGGGAAACGGTCGTAGATGACCACCAAGAAACATTTAACTAAAGCATAATAACATTTTTTGTGTCTGCTATGAAAATAGAATCTAGAAGTTATATAGACTAGGTTCAAGTAATATATTCCGTCTTCTGGGTGATAATTACCACAGTACTCAATTGACAAGTAAAATTCCTGACTTTAGGTGCAGGAGTATAACTAATTCTGCTGTTTATATACTTCCTGAAAAAGTTCACTTTATGGGACGCTATTGGTTTCCCACCCAAATCCGTTTTTCCTGACTCCTAAATTTGTTTTCTGCTCTGGATGGCCATATACCTAGTGGAGGCTGGGATCTTTCAACCTCAGGAGGTGAATAATGGTTGTTTACACCAATGATGATGGTCTCCTCCAGCCTCTCCCCCAAGTTATTTGGAAGTGAGACTCTAGGTCAATGGGAATTGGAGGGAAAGTCTATTGGGGAGCTGCTCAAAATGCTTTCTTAATAATAAAAAGAGATGTCTGGGAGGAAGAACTATCTCTCTTATGTTTTGCATATTGTTACCTGGGGCATCTGGAAGTGCATGAGTTATAACAAGGCTGACTACTGAATGTGATAGAATAGAAAGATAGAATAACCCTGATAATGTTTTGCGGCTAAGTTAACCAACTCTGGAACCTCCATGCTTCTGTATTATTTATTATTTAAGGTAATAATTTATCACTGTTTAAAGTCATCTTCACCCTAGTTTTCAGTTATTTGCAGTTGAAAATATTGCAAGTGGTACATTCACTGATCCCAGTATCCAAAGATTCTTCAGAAGTGAGCTAAGCATTTCCTTGCATTGCTTCTGTAATTAGAAAATAGTAAAAACTGATGGTCTTAACAGTGACTATCCTAACTATCCAGGTTTCTCTTTGCTCACAATATCTAAAGCTAATTAGCTTCTTTATTATTTTCTTCAAAAACAGCAACCTGAAGGTATATTGTGCATGGTAATTAACTATGTAAATTCAAACTTACACATATAGTCTGCATTCATTTTAATACTATATTACACAATAATTGTAGTGCTATTTTAGCTTTATATTCAATGAGAACATCCAATTTGTGAGATATTATGCCTACCAGAATTGCTTTTTTCTTTTTCATTCCAGTACTAGCAATAGTGTCATAATGAAAGAAGCCCTGAGCTAGGAGTTGAGAGCTACAGATGTGTCCTTAACAGACAGTGCGGCCTTGGAATGACATACAACCTTTATAGGCCTTATGACCACTGAAAATGAGAGGATGGCTTTCCCTGTTGTCCTTTCCAACTGTGAAAGTCTGTTGATTTCCTCAGGCTTCTCAAGGTGATCACACTCTTAGAGATAGAAAAAAACTGAGCATCGTACCTGGACGCAGGGGCTGATTCAAAAGTAGTTTTCTCACTTGATTGTTCACAGTTACAGGTGGAACTTCCTTGTTCTACTCTTTTTCCCCTTCTCATTACTGCACTTGACTATTTAAAAGAAAAGCGGAAACTGAGAAATGGGTATGACTTAGGGAAATAAAAGCTTTATAGCAAAACTATCCTGGAGCCCAGTTTTAGCTGTGACACCTACGAGCTATATGATTTCTTGGCAGGTTACCCAACTTCTCTGATGTTGCAGTTCCCAACTGTAAAGTCAGGAATTATGAAGAGATTGTCCTTTCCCCAGTGTACATTCTTGGCTTCTTTGTCAAAGATGAGTTGGCTGTAAATTTGTGGATTTATATCTGGGTTCTCTGTTCTGTTGGTCTATGTGTCTATTTATCTGCCAGTATCATGCAGTTTTGGTTAGTACATCTTTGTAGTAAATTTTGAAGTAAAGTAGGGTAATGACTCCAGCTTTGTTCTCAGGATTGCTTTGGTTATTCACAGTTTTTTATTCCATATAAATTTTATGTTTTTTCTATTTCTGTGAAGAATGTCATTAGTATTTTCATAAGAATTGCCTTGAATTTGCAAATTGCTTTGGGTAATATTATCATTTTAACAATATTCTTCCAACACATGAATATAAAATATCGTTCTATTTTTTGGTGTATTCTTCACTATCTCTCACCAGCGTTCTATAGTTTTCCTTGAATAAATTTTTCACCTCTTTGGTTAAATTGTTTCCTGGGTATTTTATCTTATTTCTAGCTATTATGAATTGGATTGCTTTCTTAATTTCTTTTTCAGTTGTTCATTGTTAACATATTTAAATGCTACTGATTTGTGTATGTTGATTCCTGTAATTTTACTGAATTTGTTTATCAGTTCTAACAGTTTTTTGTTTTGTTTTGTTTTGTTTTGTTTGAGACAGAGCCTCAAGCTGTCACCCTGGATAGAGTGCTGTGGCATCATAGCTCACAGCAACCTCCAATTCCTGGGCTGAAGCAAGTCTCTTGCCTCTGTCTCCCAGGTAGCTGGGACTACAGGCGTCCGCCACAACGCCTGGCCATTTTTTGGTTGCAGCCGTCATTGTTGTTTGGCGGACCCGGGCTGGATTAGAACCCACTAGCTCAGGTGTACGTGGCTGGTGCCTTAGCCCGTTGAGCCACAGGCACCGAGCCAGTTCTAACAGTTTTTTGATGGGGTCTTTAGGTTTTTCCAAGTATAAGATTGTGTCATCAGCAAACAGCTAATTTGACCTTGTTCCTTTACTAATTTGAATGCACTTTCTTTCTCTCATCTAAAGGCTCTGTCAGGACTTCAAATATTATTTTGAATGAAAGTGGTAGAAGTGGGCATTCTTGCCTTAATCCATACCTTAGAAGAAAGTCCTTCAGTTTTTCCTGTTCAGTACAGTGTTTACTATGGAGTTGTTATATGTGATCTTCTTTGTTTTGAGGTGTATTCCTTCTATACTCAGTTTTTTTTAATGATTTTTTTAAAATTTCAGAATTAGGGGGTACGCACGTTTTGATTACATAATTTGTTTTTGTACTTAAGTCAAAGTTATACATCCTTCACCCAGATAGTGTGCATTGTCCCTATTATCCATCCCCTCCTCCCGCCTCCCACCGACTTTGACTGCTTTGACTGCCTGTGTCCATGTAAGTGTTGATTGATTAGTTCCAGTTTCGTACCGAGTACATATATGTGTTTATTTTTCCCTTCTTGTGATACTTCACATAGAAAAGTGGTCTCCAGTTTTCTACCCAGCTTATCACAAAAGATACCAGATCATTTTTTTCTGAACCTAGTTTCATGACGGTTTTTTATCATAAAGGAATGTTGAATTTTATCAAATTCTTTTACCATCTATTGAAATAATCATATGGTTTTTGTTCATGATTCTATTAATGTGATGTATCATGTTTATTGATTTACCTACGTTGAGCCATCCTTGCAACCTTGAGATGAATATCATTTAATCATGGTGAATGATCTTTTAATGTGTTGTCGAATTCAGTTTGCTAGTATTGTGTTGAGGATTTTTCAATCTGTTTATTATTTCATCAGTGTAGTTTTTTTGTTGTGTCCTTGTCTGGTTTTGGTATCAGGATTATGCTGGTCTTGTAGAATGAATTCTAAAGTCTTCCCTCCTCTTTAATTTTTATTGAAGAGTTTAAATAAGATTCATATTCATCCTTAAATGTTTGGTAGAATTTATCAGTGCAGCCATCAGATCCTAGATTTTTCATTGATGGGAGAATTTTTATTATCTTTTCAATATTGTTACTTAAGGTTTTCTATTCATGGCTCAAACTTGGGAGGTTGTATATGTCCAGGAATTTATCCATTTTTCAAGGTTTTCTGATTTGTTGGCATTCCTAGAGTTGTTTATAATAGTCTCTATATAGTCTCTATTTTTTTTTTTTGAGATAGAGTCTCACTACGTCACCCTCTGTAGAGTGCAAAGGCATCATAGCTCACAGCAACCTCAAACTCAAATTACTAAGCGACTCTCTTGCCTCAGCCTCCCAGTAGCTGGGACTACAGGCACCCGCCACAACACCCAGCTATTTTTTTTTGTTGCAGTTGCCCCAGGCCAGGTTCAAACAGGCCACCCTCAGTGTATGTAGCTATACACATACACAGCACCATAACCACTGTACTCCGGGCACCAAGCCTGATTCTTTGTTTCTGTGGTCTCAGTAGTTACATTGTCTTTTTTGTTTCCGATTTTGTTTACTTGAATCTTCTCTCTTTTTTTGTCTGATTAAAGCAGGGTGTCTGTCCTATAGCCTGCAGGCTAAATGGTGATTTTGTGAGGGCTTTTTTTTTTTTTTGCTTATCTGTGCTGTCAGATATCACAAGAAGTATGCAAAGTTTTTCTGCTAATCAGCTTTTATTAGTTTTTGTGTATTTAATGTATGGCCCAAGACAACTGTATTGTTTCAACATGCACCAGAAAAAAAGAAAAGGTTGGATACCCCTGAGCTTAAGGGTTGTTCATTTAATATCTTTTTAAAAATACAGCTTTTCCTTTTTTTGATCTTCATTTTTTTAGTCTTGATTTCATTTATTTCTTCTCTGACCTTTATTATTTCTTTATACAACTTTTAAGTTTGGTTTGTTCTTGTCTTTCTCATTCATTGAGGTGCCTAATTGAATTCTTTCTTCCTTTTTGATATACTTGTTTATTGTTATAAACCTCCCTTTTAGTGATTTTGGTCTATTTTATTTGCATTTTCATTTGTTTCAAGAAATTTTTTAGTTTCCCTCTTAATTTCTTTATTTACCTCTTGGTTGTTCATGGGCATGCTGTTTAATTTCCATGTGATTGTGTAGTTTTCAAAGTTCCTCTTGTTATTGCTTTCTAGTTTTATTCCATTCTAGTCAGAAGAGATACCTGGTATGATTTCCACTTTTTAAAATATTTTCAGTCATATTTTGTGGCCTAACATATGGTCTTTTCTGAAGAATGTTCCACATCCTGATGAAAAGAATGTGTATATTACATCCGTTGGGTGAAATGTTCTGTGTCAGTTAGGCCTATGAGGTCCAGTATGTAGTTTAATGGTGCTGTTTCTTTGTTGATTTTTGTGTCTAAATGAGCTATTCATTACTGACAATGGGGTGTTTAAGTCCCCTACTATTATTTTATTGTAGTCTATCTCACCATTTAGATTTATTAATATATGCTTTATATACTTAGGAGTTCTGGTGTTGGATGTATAGATATTTATAATTGTTGTATCTTCTTGCTGAATTGACCTTTTTATCATTATATAGTAGCCTTCTTTGTTTCTCTTTATATCCTTTGATTTGCAGTCTATTTTACCTAAACACAACTCCTGCTCATCCTGGTTTCCTATAGCATGGAATATGTTTTTCTTCACCCTTTCACTTTCATTCTGTTTGTGTCTTTGTGGGTGAAGTGGGTTTTCTTTTTTGAAACAAGAGTCTCACTTTGTTGCCCCCTCTAGAATGCAATGGCATCACAACTTGCAGCAGCTGCAAACTCCTGGGCTCAAGTGATTCTCTTGCCTCAGCCTCCCAAGTAGCTGGGACTGCTTGCACCTGCCACAGCACCTGGCTTTTTTTAGAGATGGGTCTTGCTCTGGCTCAGGGTAGTCTTGAACCTGTGAGTTCAGGCAGTCTACCCACCTTGGCCTCCCAGGGTGCTAGGATTACAGGCGTGAGCCACTGCAACTGGCCTGAAGTGAGTTTCTTTAGACAGCATATGGGTGGTTTAGTTTCTTTATCTATCCCACCGTTCTGCACCTTTTCATGGTGGAATTGAGTCCATTTACATCATGTGTCCAATAACATTGTGTGTTATTCATAAGTAAGAACATACCACTGCCATTTTGTTGCTTGTGTTCTTGTTTTTTGGATCATCCTGTCTTCCTTTCCTCCTTTCTTGCTGTTTTCCTTCATGGTTAACTAACTTTCTGGCATTGTTTTAATTTGTTCCTTTTTGTTTTTAGTGCATCTATTAAAAGTTTTTGCATTGCAGTTACCATAAACCTTACAAAAAGCATTTTATAACAAGTTATTTTAAAGAAATAACAATTTATTTTAGATCACAAATAATAGAAACCAAAAGAATTTTGCACTTTTTTTTTTTTTTGAGACAGAGCCTCAAGCTGTCACTCTGGATAGAGAGCTGTGACATCGCAGCTCACAGCAACCTCCAACTCCTGGGCTCACGTGAGTCTCTTGCCTCTGCCTCCCAAGTAGCTGGGACTACAGGCGCCCGCCACAACGCTCGGCCATTTTTTGGTTGCAGCCGTCATTGTGGTTTGGCGGATCCCAGCTTGATTCGAACCCACCACCTTAGGTGTACGCACCTGGCGCCTTAGCTGCTTGAGCCACAGGCTCCAAGCCTGAGTTTTGCACTTTAATTGCACACTCCCCACATTTTCACTTTTAGTTGTCAGCTTTCTGTATTACAGATTTTTATATTACCTGTCTCTTAACAGGTTGCTGTAGCTATGATTTTTTATTTGTACGTTGGGCTTTATACTGGAATTATAAGTGGATTAAACACTGTAATTACAGTATTTATCTTTTCAAAGAACCGACTTTTTTCTTCATCAATCCTTAGTTTTTTTATTTCCATTTTGTTTAGTTCTGCTCTGAGCTCTGTTGTTTCTTTTCTACTACTGGTTTTAGCTTTGGCTTTGTTTTGCTCTTCCTTTTCTAGTTCCTTGAAGTGTGATGTTAAGTTGTTGATTTGTGATCTTTTAGTCTTCTTGATGTAGACTTTTAGGGGTATCAGTTTTCCTTTTAGGATGGCTTTTGTTGAATTGTATAGCTTTTGATAGCTTCTTTCTCCTTGTTCAGTTTGAAGAATCTTTTGATTTCCTTCTTAATTTCATCTTTGACCTAAGGATTATTCAGCAGCAGGTTGTTTATAATTTCTATGACATTGTGAAGATGTTTCTCTTGCAATTGATTTCTAGTTTTATTCCACTGTGGTCTGAGAAGATACATGGCATGATTTCTGTGTTTTTGAATTTGTTGAGACATGTTTTCTGGCCTAAGATAGGTTCAATCTTGGAGAATATCCCATGTGCTGATAAGAAGAATGTATATTCAGCAGTTTTGTGGTAGAATGTTCTGTAAATATCTGTTACTTCCTTTTGTTCTAGAATCCCGTTGAAGTCTGATGTTTATTTATTTATTTTTGGCTTTGATGATCTGTCCCAGCTCTGCCCGTGGGGTGTTGCAGTCTCTAGCAGTTATAGTGCTTCTGTTCATCTCCTTGGTTAGATCTAGTAGAATCTGGGAGCTCCTGTGTTAGGCATGTATGTTTAGCATTGTTATGGCTTCTTGTCACATTGCTCCCTTTACCATTATAAAACAATCGTCTTTATCTTTCTTTACCATTGTGGATTTAATGTCAGTTTCATCTGGTGTGAGAATAGCTTTGCCTGTTCCCTTTTAGTTTCATTAGTGTGGAATTTTTTTTCCATTTCCTCACTTTGAGTCTGTGGGGGCCTTTGTAGGCGGACCTGTTTCCTAGAGATAACAGATCCTTGGGCTGCGTGTTTTCCATCCATCCGGCTGGTCTGTGTTTACGTTAACCGTTTATGTTGAATTGCAGTATTGGTATGTGGGATGCTGTGGTGTTCATCATGTTGGGTAGTACCTTATTGCTTTATTTTACTTCTTGTGCTTTTGCTTTATATCATCTGTGAGCTTTAGCTTTGGGGTCATCTTTCCCTGGTGGGTGGCTGTCTATCTGTTGTGCTGATCTGTGTGTAATACTGTTAGAAGTGTTTCCTGGTCTTGTCATGACAGATACCCTCAGTTTGCTTGTCGGGAGAGGTCTTTATTTCTCTGTCAATTATGGAAATTAGTTTTGCAGGATACAAACAGAGAAGTCTGGATTTTCCTTTGTAGGTTAGTTGTTGCTTTTCTCTTGCTGCTTGTGAAATTTTCTCCTTCATTTTGACTTTGGCCAGGTTAGTAGTGAAAGTGTGTCTTGGAGATGTTGTATTCACTATGAATCTTCAGAGATGTCTGAATCTCTGGCAATATCAGGGAAGTTTTCCTTAATAATGCTCTCAGTTCTCACTCTTGATTTCTCTCCCTCCAGGATACCTGTAATTTATATGTTGGCCCACTTTGCATGATCCCGTATTTCTCTGAGCTGTTGTTCAGTCCTCTTTATTCTCCTCTCTGCCTTTTCAAATGATGAGGTTAGGTCCAGACCCTTGGCCTCAAGGTTTACTCTGTTCCTGAAACTTTCTGCTGTATTTTGAAATTCCCTAAATGTCTCTTTCCTTTAAGTTCTATTATATCAGTTCTTATCTAGCTCTTTAGTGACTTTTTCATTTTTTTCATTGATTTCCTGAAATACTATGCCTTCTTTTTGTTGGTTTTCAACTTTCTCTTGAATTCCATTCATCTTATTTGACATCCATAATCTGAATTCCATTTCTGACATTTTGACAGTCTCCCTTTATCTGTGGTCCACTGCTGTGATCTGTGTGATCCCTTGGGGGTGTTGAACTGCTTTCTTTTTCCTGTTGTCAGAGCTCTCCAGCTTTTTTCTTCTAATGTAAATCCTCTTCCCAGCTCAGAGTTCCAGAGCGCCTGCTCTTCTTTGCTGGGAACTCTGCTTGCTGCCTGTTGGTGCTTTTGTGTCTTGCTCTGGAATGTGATCCTATAGCAGAAGGCAGGCATCCGAGATGCTGGCAGTGCACTCGCTCCTTGTATCTCTTTCCCCTGTGATTGTCACAGTTTAGGCTGGTGCCAGATGATCTTCTTGTGGGAAGTGAGTTGTTCCCAAGGTCGTTGTTGGAAGCTTGAGTTGGGGGCTGGGTGAGACTTTGTAGAGGCTGGTGTTGTGGATTGCTTTGTCTGGGGTTTCCCTACAGAAGTGGCAGTGTTAGCTGGTTGAGGCTTTCTAGACAGTGGTGGTGGATATCTGGCCTGTAGGCATTGGTTCAAACCAGTGCAGGTGTCACGTCAGTTGGAGTTTGTGGATGCCCTGGTGGAGTATTGTGGTCTCAAGGACAGGACGGAAGCCTGAGGGTGGAGCCTCAGGCTAGGGCATAGCAGGAGCCCCTGAGCTGGCAACTGTGGCCTGGGGACAGGGCAAGAGCTGCACAGGCATAGTGGGGTCAGACTGCAGCCTGGGAATGGCAGCAGTTGAGCCAGTGGCCAGGCCCCTGTAAGCATGGAATAATGGAGGTGGAGCCTCACGGTATGGACAGCAGCAAGGTTGGGCTGTAGGGCTTGGACCTCTGGGCAGCCTGGGTTCACCCTTGTTCTGCTGAGACAGTCCCACAGGGCTTCTCAGGTGGGGCTGTGTTGCCTGAGGCATCCCCTTTGCTCAGATTCCACATCGAGATGAAGGGGCACTCAGCACCCAGGCACAGGGCATGGCACAGGGGAGCATCAGCTCCGCTTGTTCCCTCTCTAGCAGGGGCTAGGAGGTGTCTACGTGAAGGCTGCTGTTGTAAAGCCAAGCCCAGTGCAGACCTGGTGTCCTATACCTGAGGGCTTAATAGTGGGGTTAGTTACAGAAACCCTGGGTGGACAGCCACAGAATCCCTGCTGTGCCCGCTCTCCAGTGCAGCGTCTCTGCACAGACTCACAGAGGTCTGCAGTGGTGCTGGGGCAGTGCCTGTGGGGTGAGCCTGGAGCCCCAGGGCTCTCCCCTCCTCACCTTCCCTGTGTGCAGATGCCTTGCCTTACCACCTTCTCCTTCACTCTTAGTGTCCCCATTGCTTCTTTAGAGTTTTACAAATTTCTTCCCAAGAAGAGTCATCTGTAGGTAGGCATCTCCTGCAACTTTTGATCTGTCTGTGGAGCAGGACCTATGGGCTGCTTCTGCTCCATCATCCTCCAGGAAGCTCCCCTAAATACTTGTTTAATAATAGTTAGAATATATTGGGCAGTCATTTGCTTGATACTGTGCTGAGGGGTTTACTTGCATTATCGTACTTAATGTAACAGCTCTTTTAAATAGATGCTTTTAAATGTCTCTTTCCCATGTGAGAGAAAAGCATAGGTTGAGGAACCTACCCAAGATCACAAGGCAGGATTTGAACCCAGGAAGCTTGACTTAGGGGGCAATGCTCTTAACCACCAAGATGCTCTTCTTCACTTAGGGAGGATGGATGCTTGTATGAACAGCGTCTCCTGGAGCAGTGACATCTTAGGATCTTATGATAATGTAGGAGAATAAAAAACTTAGGCCATTTTATTGATTGTGTGGTGTTTACACTGGGAAGGAGGCTTTGTCCAAAATGGTGTTCATACTGTGAAGGAAGCTGTCAGTCCAAACCTAATTCACAAAGAGAAACTTCCATAAAAACTGTGTAAGTCCTGGCAGCGCCTGCAGCTCAGTGGGTAGGGTGTGAGCCACATATACCAGGCTGGCGGGTTCAAACCCAGCCCAGACCAGCTAAAATCAACAATGACAACTGCAACAACAACAACAAAAATAGCTGGGCATTGTGGTGGGTGCCTGTAGTCCTAGCTACTCAGGAGGCTGAGGCAAGAGAATCGCTTAAGCCCAGGAGTCGGAGGTTGCTGTGAGCTGTGACACCACAGCACTCTACCAAAGGCAACATAGTGAGATTCTGTCTCAAAAAAACAAAAAATTGTGTAGGTCCTAATATCAAGTGTCTGCTTGAATCTGTTCTTAGCTGTTTCTTCTTAATGCTCCTTCCAACGGATATCAGAGGGGAAAGCTTGTCTGTATCTACAATTTCACCGTAACTCCATGCCAACACTTCTGATTCTTTTAAGGCACCTAAGATTTTTATATTCTACAGGCTAAGTTTTTGTCAAAAAATCCAAAATATACAATAGTAAAAAAAAAAAAAAAAGGAAAATAAGCTTTATAAAGCTGTTAGCTGAAGCCTCCGAAAGAAAGAAAGGTAAATTGTTGTCCATTTGCTAGGCCTTTGAAGGGGATTCATGCTTGAAGAAGTTTCAGGTCCAGTTGAACTTCCTTTATAATTTTAACTCATTAATACTACTTAGCATTTTCCTGTTTGGAAGTATGACTGTTGGCTAGAATTTCAAGTGAGCCCCCAATAGCCTTGTTTGGTAGATTGTATTATAATTATGTCTACAATGAAACAAAATTCTGAGTATCAAAAGTTAAAGTATAAAAAACATACAAGTTGAGAATTACTATTATTATTTTGAGAGACAAGTTCTCCCTCTGTCATCCAGGCTGCAGTGCCGTAGCATGATCATATCTCACTGTAACCTGCAGCTGTCAGGCTCAACTGATCCTCCTGTCTCAGCCTTCTGAGGAGCTGGGGTTACAGGCATGTGCCACCATGTTGGGTATTTTTTTTTTTTTTTTTTGGAAAGGGTCGTGCTATATTGCCCAGGCTGGTCTCAAACTCCTGGCCTCAGGTGATCCTCCTATCTCAGCTTCCCAAAGTGCCAGGATTACATGTGTCAACCATTGTGCCTGGCTTCAGTTATCTATTTCTTACTCCCTTTTAAGATGCTTTCCTAGAACTCTGCCCTGTAACTTTTCCTATATGTTTTTTTAGCTGTGACTTAAATCTATACCAGTGGGTCTCAACCTTCCTAATCCCACGATGTATTTTCATTGTTACAAAGGAGTCACGACTCACAGGTTGAGAACTGCTGGTTTGTACCAACAATTAGTTGCAAGAAAGACTAGATCATTCCTACCTGTGATAAAATCAGGCTCCTCTTAGGAAGAAGGGATATATTTTTGTTTTTGGAAAGCAGCCAGCAGCCTCTGTCATAAGACTACAGGAAACAATTCATCCAGACCTTTAAGTTTAACTACTCAGACCCAGACTGCCCCAGCTGTGTATGTAGCTGGATAGTGGCAGAGTTATACTTAGAATCCAAATTCCAGAGGTTCTCAATTGCTTCTAATAATGATAAATTGGACAACACTTTATCCAATTTAGATTTAGATTAGATTTAATCAATCTAGCACTAATAAAAGAGTTTTTCCTTGCCTCTTTAACTAAACATTCCGTTCCCCTGGATTATTTCAGAACATTACTACCTGCAATTTGATAAGCCTTTCTAACTATGATCATTTTCCTTCAAAATACAAGTTATACTGGCTGTCCAGATTCTGCGCTTAAAATTAAAAGCACTTTTAGTAGACTGTAGCACTTAGCATTTATTTTTAACAATAATGGTTTTGTGACTTTGGGTCAATTTTGTTATTAATTTGTTCTTACAGTATAGCTGAAATACAGAAAGACGTGGAATACAGATTGCCATTCACCATAAACAACCTGACAATTAACATTAATATGTAAGTAGAATTGTATCCTGTTTTGTCATGTATTAAGCCTTAAAAATGTTTTGTTTTCTGTTTCTTAATTATTATGAGAAAGTGAATTTACTTTAAATAATTAGAATTTTAAAAATAGTACATAATTTATTGAAATAAAATTTTTTGAAGGCTACCACTCTAATATATATTGCTATGAAAAAGCAACTATAAAAGAAGAAATGTAAAAGATATAATAATAATCCCTAGACTGCAGTTGTTTTTATTGATAGGGACTAAAATCTTAGCTGGAGATAGGCTGAAAAATGATAATGAGAAACAAAGGGATCATGTACGGAAAAACCATTAGAAATAAATTCCCCTTTACCTCAGAAACAAGACTTAATATTCCTGATTTCAGCAACAGTAAGTTCAAGGCTGGATTTGATCTGCTAATCATTTTTAAGGAAGAAAAATTAAAAGTGAAAAATGTAATAGTGAGGCTTTTACTTAAGTTATGAGGGAGAAATTTGAACAACTTTGATTTCGGAAAGCAGCCCGCAGCCTCTTCATAAGATTATAGGAGACTTCATCCAGACTTTTAAGTTCAACTGTTTTGACACAAACAGGTTTTGCTGAAGAAACTGTTTAACTTTATATGCAAATTTTGAGTCTATGGGGTGAAAGAATTAAGTGATTAACTTCATATTGCATTAGGTGACTGCTGCTAGGGCCAGTGTTTGGACCAGTGGAGAAGGTACCTGACTTGCAGAAGAGAACCGTGCCTCATTCACCTTCATGTTCTCATTGTGTAGCAGAGCGTCCCCACGCAGGAGGCCTTATTAAAGTGCTTAGTAAAGTAGTTGAATGAGTGACTAAAGCATGAATATGTAACTGTGCCAGTATTATGCTATGTTAACTTGGTATATATGAGCTTTTGGAATACTCACAGCAGCCCTGCAAATTAGGGCAAATTATTCAACTTTGTAAACGAAGAGGGTTTATCTGTCATCAAATGCCCAGGTAGAGTTAAGTAAGAGAGGTCAACAGGAACCCAGTTTTCTTTTTGGCAGTGTTCTCAACAAATAGTTTTCTAAGCCAGCAGGGGAACAGAAAGGCAACTCCCTGGAAATAAAGTCTTCTAAGTTCTTAGAAGTTTTGTAGAACAGAGTTCCATAGCCAGTAAGCTCCCATTATTAAGTCTTCTCTTGTTAATCTTAGTTTTGTAATAGTTAAAAAAATATTAAAATTTTTGTATTGAGAATTTACTGTTCTTTACTTGAAACCATCTGATTGGCCCCCAAATTGGGAGGAATGTTTTAATTGGGACGTTTAGAAGGCAACCACATGGAGCCAAGGCACAATGACTACTTTTCAATCCTCGTGTTTATTATTTTGTCTTCTTACTCTTTAGAAAGACAATAAATAATGAAATAATTATTGAAAGCATTTTATTTAATTTTATTTTATTTCCTTTTTTTAAAAATCAGGTTAGTGTTGAACTCCAGGGCTTAGGCAATTCTCTCACCTCGCCTGCCAGGTAGCTGGGATTACAAGCATGTGCATGACTGTGCCCACTTGGCATTTTAAAAGTAGGAAAACACAAGACATTATATGCCCAGACCTGTGGGCTTGTAAATAGCCAGGACGGTTCATCTGATATCAGTGCCTCATCTAACTTTTACCTTGATGTATTGGTATGTTGTGTAATTGGCACGATTCAAAGCGTATTCTATAACTCAGCTTATCCACGTTCCACATTGAGGTCTTCCCTGTGGAACGACTGCATTGTCTGGTTAGATACTCTCTTCAGTAGCCACCCTAGAGCATTTCTTATAAGTATTAATCCATATCAAAGTGGGAAAATTTAGTTTGCTTTGACTAACTTTGTTTTAGGATTTTTATTATATTAGGTACCAATTGTTATCTTTGTTTTTATTTTTCATCTGTTCTGTTCTGCCTTTACCAGATTGCTTCCTCCACAATTTCCTCAGGAAAAACCAGTGATCAGTGTTTATCCACCAATACGACACCACTTAATGGATAAACAAGGAATATATGTTACCTCTCCGCTAGTAAACAATGTATGTATGTGGTATAATTTAGAGTTATGTAACAGGTGTATTACTTTTCTACTAAATATCTTAGAAGTCTGAAATGCATTTAAAATTTTATGTTATTAATAACTTAAAAAATGTTTTTGTGTGCTAGGATATGATATGATTGATTAGTGTGAAGAACTGTAATTTACCTTTGAAACCTCAGATTATTACAAATAGTGAAATGTGGAAATATTTGAGCACTTATTAAGTGAACTTTTAACCTTGTTTATTAATTACCAAATATTTATGATATTCTGTAAGAAAATGTTATAAGTTACAGATTGCTGTTATGTTTAGTTGACACAATATCCTTTGTTTTTCATTTAATTCTTGACCTACAAAAAAGGATTAAGATTTAGTGACATTATCCTAATAAGACTTTATAATCTTCTTGTTCTGAGAGAGATTTTAAACATTGGGTATTAATGGTTATTTTTAGTTTACAATGCACTCAGATCTTGGAAAAATTGTGCAGAGTCTGTTGGACGAGTTTTGGAAGAATCCTCCAGTTTTAGCTCCTACTTCAACAGCATTTCCATAGTAAGTATGTTTGTAGCAAATAAAAGTCTTTAAATATATTTTAATTTATTAAAGTAGTCAAAATATAGCTTAAAAATTCAAGTGATATTAAAGGTTAGTCATCTGATTTCCACATCCCCACCTTCACATAAATAAATCCATGCTTTTCAGAGGCAACTGGTTATCTTCTTTTAGCTATTTCTTCTAATATTCACCTTCAGCTTTCTGAATAATGTGAACATACTGCTATCACTTGATTCTTTCACTTAAAATATTATCTGTTGACCTGCTATTATGATAGATGAGGATTTTAGCTATCTAAACTTCCCTCATTCTCGGCTCAGCGCCTGTGGCTCAAGTGGCTAAGGCTCCAGCCACGTACACCTGAGCTGGCGGGTTCGAATCCAGCCTGGGCCCGCCAAACAACGACAGCTGCAACCAAAAAATAGCCGGGCATTGTGGCGGGTGCCTATGGTCCCAGCTACTTGGGAAGCAGAGGCAGGAGACTCACTTGAGCCCAGGAATTGGGGGTTGCTGTGAGCTGTGATGCCACAGCACTCTATCCAGGGTGACAGCTTGAGGCTCTGTCTCAAAAAAAAAAAAAAAATTTAGTTACAAAGTCCCACCCAAATCGAAAAAAGAGGAGAAATAAACTCTGCCTCTCAAGAGGATTGCAGAGTTCAAGAAGAGCATGTGGGGATTAGAAATCTGGCCATTTTGGAAATAATACAGTTCTCTGTCTAGTCACAAGAATTCACCTCTTTCCTATATGCAAAAATGCACTCTCCCCTTCCCCTAAGAACTTCCAAAGTTCATTCTGTTACAGAATCAGACTTGATTCAAGGTCCAATGTTTCATCATCTAAATCAACTTCACATGCAGAAGAGGTTTCTCAGGTATGTTCATCAAGAATAATTCCTCTCTATGTGGACAAAGAGAATTAAAGAAACAAGGTAGCTGCCCCTCATATATTCATCATAAAAAAGTAGAACAAACTTTGGGTAACCAGAAAGCAGCAGCATTGGTAAACTGTCTGCTAACATAAAGTTCCCCTTCTCATGACCATCTACTCAGAGGCCCATCAGGCTCCTGCTAACAGTTTGAGACCCTTCAGTCTTTTATACTCTTCTGAGGGTTCTTCCTAAAGAACCCTCTTCTGAAGAACCCTCAGAAGAGGGTTCCCAAAGCTACTACTATACTCCTGTGTTTAAGATTTTATTAAGTATTTTTTATATATTTATTTATTTTTGATTATAGTAGTCTTCCAAGTACCAAAATCTATTCTTGTCACTAAGGCTGCATAAAAAATTACCCACAAAATCATGGCTTAAAACAGTGAACACATTTATTTTGCTCACTAATCTGCGGTTTAGGCAGAGTTCATCAGAAAGAGTTTATGTGTGCTTTGCTAATCATCCGTTTAGCACCCAGTAGAAGCTTTCCATAGGGATCTCAGCCAGAATATCTAAATGTGGCTTCTCTGTGTGGCATGAGCTTCCTTATGTGATGGCTGAGTTCCAAGGGTGAACATCCTGGAAGCCAGTTATGGAAAGTAATTTCATTGTCACTTTGCTACATAGTATTTGTTGAGGTGGTTGCAAAGTCTTAACCATATTCAGGGTGGGTAGGGGATTGGTAGGCTTTTCTTTTTCATTGGGGAGTAGCAAAGCTCTGAAAGAGCATATGGGACCAGAAATATTGATGTGACCATTTTTGGAAAATACAATATGCCAGAAATACTCCGAAGATAAATTCATGATGCTTAAAAAAAAATCCGTAAATGTCTTGAACATACCCTCACATTTGATAGTTGGTACAGTTCAAATTTGAGGTTGAAGTGGTCTTTAAAAATTTTTAAGGCATTGCTCCATTTATATACTATAAGGGCCCACCATTACTGGCCGATACCTATTTCTGATCTTTTGTAACTATTTTTATCTTTGCTACTCTGAAACTTCATGATGCTGCAACATGTTAGTGTTTTTCAATATGCTGGGTATCTTACAGGCTTTTTAAATCTAGAGATTCGGCTCTGCGCCTGTGGCTCAACGGGCTAAGGCACCAGCCACGTACACCTGAGCTGGTGGGTTTGAATCCAGCCTGGTCCCGCCAAACAACATGACGGCTGCAACCAGGAAATGGCCGGGCGTTGTGGCGGACACCTGTAGTCCCAGCTACTTGGGAGGCAGAGGCAGGAGACTCGCTTGAGCCCAGGAATTGGAGGTTGCTGTGAGCTGCGATGCCAGGGCACTCTATCCAGGGTGACAGCTTGAGTCTCTGTCTTAAAAAAAAAAAAAAAAAATCTAGAGATTCATGTCTTCATTTCTACTAAATTCTGGTTTTGTTGTAATTTCTGTCCCACCTTTTTTTCTCCATTCTTATGGAATTCTCCTAGAAGCTCTTAAGGTTTTTCTTATTGCTCATGTTCATATTTATATTTCCTTTACTCAGGATATTTCTTGGTTTTATTTCCCAGTCCCTCTACTTAATTTCCAAGAGCTTTTTCTTGTTCAAAAGTCAGATGGCATCTTCAACCCTGTCTGGGAGTCTCCTTAACTAACTTGTGCAGTTCAGTAGGTACTTCAGACCTCTCTTCCCCATCTTTACCTTCTTTTTATCTATGTTCTCGAGTCCTATGTCCCTGTTTTTGGATAAAGAATTTGGATATTCTTTATGCAAAAACTATATTTCCTAAGTTCTGTAGGGATAGAGTTGAATATAAACTCACCTTTTTTGAAAATAAAATCCAGCAATTTTTTTTTATCTAATTCCTTTGGAAGAAAGTAAAGTTTTGGAATAAATATCTTTTCAAATGAATTAGCTTGTTAGAAAACTTTTAACTTATGTTTTCAATGGATCTTCTATTCCCTTGGCTCAAAATTCAATAAGTATATAAAGGAATATAGAATGAATAGCTACTGTGCCACTTCTTTTTCCCTTATAACTTAGTTTTTCTATTCACTGGCATCCAGGTATGTTTGGGTGTGTGTATGTATAATTCTTGAGATACTCTAATATATCTTATACATATATAAGAAATATATATGAGATATATATATATGAGAAATATATATGAGATACTCTAATATATCTTATACATATATAAGAAATATATGTATTATTTTATTCCTCTCTTTTTTACATGAATAGTAGTCTACTGTTTCCTTGTTTATTGCTTTCACTAAATGGTATGGTTTGGAAAGTTTCCCATTATAGTACCTAAGGCTCTTCCTTGTTATTTATGGCCACAAAGTATCCATTTTATAAATGTACATAGCTTACTTAGCTAGACTCTTATTGATGGGTATTTCCATTGTTTCTAATCTTTCCTAAAAGGCCCACCTTTCCTCATTACCTTCATTACTATGGTAAATAATCTTAAAAAAAAAATTTTTTTTACCCAAATGTCAGCATTTAAATTTTATTTATCTTACTAACAGTGAAATTGAGCATTTTTTCCTGTACTTTAGAGATTTTTTTTCCTTCTCTGTTCTGTGTATAATATCCTAGTCTCCATTTTGCTATTGGGTTATTAATATTTTTATCAATTTTGTAGGAATTCTTTATATATTAGAGAAATTTTCCCAACCTACAGTTATAATTTCCCAGTGTTTCTTTAGGATTTTTTTTAGACAATTAAATCCTTGACCATTAGGTTTGTATACCATTGTAAATATGAATATCTAGCTCAAATTTAGACTTTTACACATGTCTCAACACTGCTTACTAGTCTGTCTTTCACTTGCTTGGGATTGTACTTTTATTAAATTCCATGTGTGTTTGGATTTGCCTATCCATTAACCTTACTGTGCTTTAATTTTTGATTAATGATTAAAGTTTTATGGATTTTTTGCTACATGGCAAGGCTAGTATCTCTTTACCCTCCTTTTCCAGACTTTTTCCTTCTGCCTTTGCTTGTTTATTTTTCCATATAAACTTTAGTGTCATTAGTTTACATTGCAAAGTCTGTAACAAGTGTTTTCTTCCAACGAAATAATAGTAAAATAATATTACTCCCATAAAAATTTGTTTAAGCTTTATATATTGGGAACATGTTTTGACACAAAGTAAAATCTCTTAGTGGTTAGTATTATATTTAAATATAACCATAAGTCCTTTATTCTTTACATGAGCGTGACTAACAAATATAATCTTGTATTAATTCCAACATTGGCATTTTGCTGATACTCAACTTGCATTTAGGCCTGAATTACTCTAATTCTTTTCTCCCTGAACATTTCTTTCTTTCTTTTTTTCAAGACAAGGTCTCTCTATATTCCCTAGGCTGGCCTTGAACTCCTGGCCTCACAGATCCTCCCACCTCTGCCTCCTGAGTAGTTGGGACTACAGGTGCAAGCCACCATGCCTGGCCTCTCTAAACTTTTCTAAGGAGGAAAGATAGTAAATGTAAACTATTTTTTTATCTTATAAAAATAAATATTGACTACATTATTCTCTGATTAAATCCTAAGTGCATAATGCTGTGCTACTCTTTCTAATATACATGCATCTGTTTTTACTATTTTAACATTCTTAGTAGCTCATCTGTATGTTTAATTTTCCTTTAAAATTTTCTAGAAAAAACAGTATTGACTTCTGCTCAGATTTTCCCAAATGTAGGGAAAGCTACTAGGCAGCCTACACGTGGATAAATTTCCTGGATTAAATATTGTTTTGTATTCCCTCTGGAGAGATATTCACTGATACCAGAACTGGAAAGTGGCCCTTCTGTTTACTTCTACTCTAAGTAGTTGAAGTGCGTGCTTTCTAAAACATTCATCTTTTTTTTTTTTTTTTTCAGTTTTTGGCCAGGGCTGGGTTTGAACCCACCACCTCTGGCATATGGGGCCGGCGCCCTACTCCTTTGAGCCACAGGTGCCGCCCAAACATTCATCTTCTTTTTCAAAGAAACCACAGTTCTCTTTGGGGAGGTTCATATTTCATCAAATTGTAATATTCTATTCAGTATGTAATTACATTGAATAAATAACCGAGTTACATATTTATTCAATATATCATTCTTTACAGTTATAATAAGTATCACCTGCTAGTGAGTCCATCCATTATGCATGATTGTTGTTATTTAGAACATTTTAGGAATAATTTTATATATTTCACCTCTAAAGAACCGATGATTCTTCTCTTTTTCTCTTTAGCCTGTACAGTAACCCAGGTGGAATGGCCCCTTACACTGCCTCTCAGGGTTTTCCATTTCTTCCTCCATTTCCCTCAAAAGAAGCTAACAGGAGTATCACTTCTCTATCTGCTGCCGACACCATTTCTTCTTCAACGACAAGTTTGGCCTCAGCTAAGCCAGCTGCCCCTTCGTTTGGTGTGCTTTCGAATCTGCCCTTACCTGTTCCCACCACAGATGCTTCAGCGCCGGTTGGTGTCTTCAGTTAACCTATATTTCGTACCATTGAAACATTCTTTCAGTCAAAAAACATGTATTACATGTATGTGCCTTCTTGTGCCAGCCACTGAGGCACAAAATATCAAAAGATAACTAAAAATTTTCAACTTAACAAACACAGAGAAGTAACCAACAAATAGTCAAATAATTGCAAATCAAGAACTTCTAGTAGAGTAGAAGAGAGAGACAGTCTCGAATTTTTAGAGACATTGTTAAAGGAATGATCGGTGCTCCCAGGGACCAAGGGGAAACTAGCAGGATGCCTTTACCAAAAAATGCGATTTTTTTCACTATTTTATCCTTAGTGCCTCAGACCATGCCTGATACATATAATAGGTGCTGAGTAAAAGGTAGGTAAGTGAGTGAAGGAATTTATGCTTGAAGCCAGATTTTGGAAAATGGTTATGAATTTGCTAAGGTAACCAGGTGATACATGCGGCATTCTGTAAGAGGCAGTAACATTGACAGAGGCATCAAGGTATAAACCAAATGTCATTTTTGTGTAGCTGCCTTTCGTAGATCTTTCTGGTTACCACATAGGATGTAGGCAAAGGCACAAGAAGTGGTCATGTAGAAGCAGATGTCAGATTTGGGGCTCTGTTAAAGCACACTGAAGGTTTGAAGTATCCCATTGTCTGTTCTTAAGCTGGTACTATTGCCGTGTGGGATGTTACTAAGGAATAGATTAGTACTTTGTGCATAAAACATTTAAAGGTATTTTAAAACTTTCCATTTTAACTCTCAGAATATATCTCCCATACTGATACTCAAATATTACAGAACTTTATTATAGCCAACGTTACAAATTTCAGAGTTTGTAATCATTTAGAATATATAGACCCAAGTGGACTTTGTTTTTCCAAAACCTTTCATTTTATTATGCTAGTGAATATTATGAACTGTAATTAGTAGTATAAACAAAATTGCAAGTGAACTTTCCAAGGGTCCTCAAGTATAGAATGTCATATACTATATTCAAAACAGTGGATACTTTCTTCCTCATCTGCCGCACTGCCTCATCTAACTTGAATATATAACTATTTAGACCGTTGCCAAATTATTAAGTTTTTCTGTATTTAATGCCTCTCACTTGAGAATATATTCATGTATATCAGTGAAACCTACAGATGATTCTCCCCAACTGTCATGAATATACTTAAGAGATTTATTTTGCAACCATATACTTTCCCAAGAAAAAGAAGTGACACAAAAGTACTTATGTGCCCTCACCAAAAAGAAGAAAAAAAGTAAACCTGGTATGACAAATTTACACTGAAAAAAACAGACTGAAGGAAGAAGGAGAGAGTAAGGACAATATGAAGTGAGAAGTTGAAGATATAGTCCTGAAAGGAACTGTGGGATAGGGTACATGAAAGTACTTTATAAGTAAATGGAAGCAGTCAGAAGGGTGACTTGAATCTAATTAAAACTCTATTTAAATCTCTTCTTTAGACAAGCCAAAATGAATTTGGTTACAAGATGCCAGATGTCCCTGATACATTTCCAGAACTCTCAGAACTAAGGTAAAAAGTTGGTGGTGTTGTCTATTGTATTTGTAAGTACAAAGTAGATGATTTTACATTAATGTGAAATGAAAAGATTTTACTTTTGAATAATATTGTCACTTTTCCTATACAGTGTTGTTGTAATAGTGGGAAAATTTTATAAATCAGGCTCGGTGCCCATAGTACAGTGGTTACAGCACCAGCCACATACACCGAAGATGGAGGGTCCAAACCCGGCCTGGGCCAGCTAACTAACAATGACAACTGCAACAAAAAATAGCCATGCATTGTGGTGGGCACCTATAGTCCCAGCTTCTTGGGGGGCTGAGGCAAGAGAATTGCTTTAGCCCTCAGTTTGAGGTTGCTGTGAGCTGTGATGCCACTGCACTCTACAGAGGGTGACATAGTGAGACTCTGTCTCAAAAAAAAAATTTATAAATCAGTTTTAGGTCTTATAGGTTGTATTTATTGAGTGACTAGTATATACCCAGGACTTTTTTTTTTAAAGGCTAGAAATCAGATGTTGACCTAGTCTAAAACTGACCAGATAGAACAATCTCCCATATAAGTTTTTCACAAGCCAACATATTACAGCAACTACTGTGGCCTTTTTACAATTCTGCTTCCCTCCCATCAACACATACAATGAAAGGAATAAAAAGAGAATCTTCTAATGCTAGTTTAACTATGGACTTTTACTCCTTTGAATTTACAGTTTTACTAATATGTTCAACATTATGCTTGGAAGAAACAAATGGCTTAAATTTCACAAATCAGTAAGGCTAGTTCCTATCAGGAAAATTCATGAAGTAAGTCATATTCTAAATCTAAAGCAAGTAATCAAATTTAGAACAAGAAAAAATATATAGCTCCTATTTAAAGGAGCCTTAGCTGAATAAGGGTTTCATGCATTTTTCTTTATTAAGTAGTCCTCATTAGTTATTTCAGGTCACTGTATAATTGCGAATACTTCCCCATAGATGTGATTTTAAAGAGAAGTTACATATGTTAGTGTATCCTACAAGATATGACAAGAATTCACTCCTACAGTCTGTCTTGAATACTACAGATGACTTTATGTTCCACTGTGGTTGATGTTTTATATGCTTTTAAGGTTATAATTGGCTTTCTTTTGTGTCTATATAAAAATTATTAAGAACCCAACCAATTAAATAAAGCTAAAAATTGCGAATATTTATAATCACAGAGAAAAATCTGGTTACTTGTATTTAACAACATGTTTTTTCTTTTATGTCTCTAGTGTTTCACAACTCACAGATATGAATGAACAAGAGGATGTGTTACTAAACCAGTTTCTGAATTTGCCTCAACTAAAGCAAATTATTACTGACAAGGATGACTTAGTAAAAAGTATTGAGGAACTAGCAAGTATGTCTTCCCTTGCTTCAGCTTGAATTGTGTGAGAAAAATGTGATCTTTACCTAGAAGTAAATCAGAAATTTATCTTACAGGAAAAAATCTCCTTTTGGAGCCTAGTTTAGAAGCCAAAAGGCAAACTGTTTTAGAAAAGGTGAGTTAGTGATCATTTTAAAGAAATTTGTGCAATTTAAAAACAGAATAAAATGACATTTTAATTGTTTCTTTCAGTATGAATTACTTACACAAATGAAGTCTACTTTCGAAAAGAAGATGCAAAGGCAGCATGAACTTAGTGAGGTACAATCGTTTAGTTCTTTTCCTTTCCCATAAAATTTTTAATCTTACTATGTATGAGTCACATTGTTATTTTCATTATTGTCAGAAACCATGTATTAGGTGTCTGACTTTACAAGGCATGATACCTTTAAATGTAGATGAATTGCTTTCAATTATAAAGCATTGTAAATCATCTACACTCATGAAGGAGCATGGCTCCAAAACATAGAAACATGAAAAGTGCCCAGAAATAACTTTCCTGGGTCAATTATGAAACCATTGTAACCCTTGTAATAAAACCTGTCAGGAAAAAAACTTCAACTCTTGACTCACTTTTAAGTTTAGGTACAAATAGATAGTTAACCAGTTGAAAAGTGTAAAAGGATAGCTCACTACAAAAATAGGTTTCATGCTAAAAATCTGGTAATATGACAATAAAAGCATCTTAAAAAATTCAGCCTATATTTCTTTAAAAAATAAATCTTTAAAAATAAAAAGAGAATGGACAACATATCTTTATATCTCATGCCCATAACCAACATCATAGTTAACCATATTCTATTTCTTTTGAAATCAGGAGTTTTTTAAGGTAAAGCAAATGTAATAAAACATGAAAGAGAAATAAAACAAGAGTAAAAAAAATGGTAAAAGAAAACATAAATTTATAATGAATTTCACATAATGTGATTGCCTTTTAGAATAAAAGAAATAGGAATAGCTAACATTGAACAATCTGTGTGTCTTGCACTGCACAAAGTTATTTACACATACGCTTTGGCCCATTTGTTATTACACCAAATCCTATGGGGTAAGTATTATTATCTTTTTTTACATATTACAGATAAGGAAACTGAAATACAGAGAGATTAAATAACTTCCTTGAGGTCTTATAAATTGAATTAAAGTTAGGAGTTAAACCTAAGCAATCCTTCACAGAAAGTCTGGGAAAATCAACAACTCAGATGCCCTTAAATACATTTGAGCTTAGCAGATAAAGAATAAACTAGAAATAGAAAGTTTCTTCTTTGATAAAGAATATTAGAAACCAACAATAAACATTTCCAGATCCCATTAATGTTAGGAATAAGAGAGTAATCCCCCATTATCACTGCTGTGTAACATTGCTTGGGAAGTTCTGAACTGGTAAAGTTTTTCTCCTACACTCTAGCAATTACTACTTAAAAATGAAATAGAAAAGAAAATCATTTATAATAGCAATAAACTGTAAAACACTTACAAGTGAACCCAGGGAAGGAAATTTTAAAACTTTACTAAATAGGGCAGTGCCTGTGGCTCAGTGAGTAGGGCACTGGCCCCATATACTGAGGCCAACCCCAGCCAAACTGCAACAAACCCAGCCCCAGCCAAACTGCAACAAAAAATATCCGGGTGTTGTGGTGGGCGCCTGTAGTCCCAGCTACTTGGGAGGCTGAGGCAAGAGAATTGCCAAGCCCAAGAACTGGAGGTTGCTGTGAGCTGTAATGCCATGGTGCTCTACCGAGGGCCACAAAGTAAGACTTTGTCTCTTAAAAAAAAAAAAAAAAACCAAAAGAAAACTTAACTAAATGAAAGAAGACTTGGGTTTCCTATATTCTAAGACTCTTTAGAGCAACATAGAAGTTTTCATGGCATGAAAGATAACAGTATTATAAAGATTTTGTTCTTCTCAAATAACTTATAAATTTAATATAATTCCAATCAAAAGCTCCCAAGAGCTTTTTTGTTGGTGTTGTTGTTGAGACAGAGTCCCACCCTGTGCCTTGAGCAGAGTGCAATGGCATCATAGCTCACTGCAAACTCAGACTCGGGCTATGGGCATCCTGCTCGCTTAGCCTCCAAAGCTGTTGGTATTACAGGTGCTCGCCATGGCGCCCAATTAGGTTTTCCATTTTTTCAGAGGAGTCGGGGGTCTCACTCTCGCTCAGGCAAGTTGTGAACTCATGAACTAAAGCAATTCTCCCTCCTCAGCCTCCCACAGTGCTGGCATTAAAAGTGTGGACCACTGTGCCCGGCCCAAGAGCTTTTTTATTAAAATCTTTTTTTTTTCTTTTTGTGAGATAAGAGTCTCATTTTGTCGCCCATGGTAGAGTCCCGTGGCATTATAGCTCAGAGCAACCTCAAACTCTTGGGTTCAAGAGATCCTCTTGCTTCAGCCTCCTGAGTAGCTGGGACTATAGCCCTCTACCACAACACCCAGCTATTTTTTAGAGACCCTGTCTTGCTCTGGCTCAGGCTGGTCTTGAACTCATAAGAGCAAGCAGCCACCTGCCTTAGCCTCCCAAAGTGCTGGGGTTACAGATGTCAGCACTTAAAATCTTAACATAAAATCTTAACATGCTTATCCTAAAGTTTATCTGAAAGATTCAGTGGGTAAAGATAGTCAAGAAGAGGCAGAACAAAAAGAAATAATGGAAAGAACTTTCTTTCCTATTATCAGAATATACCATAAGACTTCATCTTTTAAAATGATACAATAGCTTTGTAAGAAGAGAAAGAAAATATAATTCCATGGAACAGACTATGCAGTTCAGAAATAGACTTGTATGTGTGAATAATTGGTTGATAAGAAAGAAGGATTCAATAAATTATATAACTGACTATTTAGTATCCATTTAGGAAGAAGGTAAATTGCTGTATCATAAAGTACATAGATATTATAGTTCAACTATTTAGTGGAAATCACAAAAAGTCAACTGTCTCAGGATTTTTTGTTTTAAGATTTGGTGGGAATGGACAGTGCCTGTGGCTCATCAAGTAGGGCGCTGGCCCCATATACCGAAGGTGGCGGGTTCAAACCCAGCCTCAGCCGAACTGCAAAACAGAAAAATAGCCGGGCGTTGTGGCGGGTGCCTGTGGTCCCAGCTACTCGGGAGGTTGAGGCAAGAGAATCGCCTAAACCCAGGCCCAGGAGTTGGAGGTTGCTGTGAGCTGTGTGATGCCACGGCACTCCACCGCGGGTGATAAATAAAGACCATCTCTCAAAAAAAAAAAAAAAAAAAAAAAAAGATTTGGTGGGAAAAACCTTTCTAAACACAATAAAAGAGGCAGAACCATGAAGGAAAAAATGAGATATTTAGATATATCCATACAAACTTAAAACTTATATATATTAAAAATCATAA
>CAUYON010160985.1:0-47984 GCA_963573935.1 Arctocebus calabarensis
CCCTAAACCCTAAACCCTAAACCCTAACCCTAACCCTAACCCTAACCCTAAACCCTAAACCCTAACCCTAACCCTAACCCCAACCCCAACCCCAACCCTAACCCTAACACCCTAACACCCTAACCCTAACCCTAACCCTAACCCCAGCCCCAGCCCCAGCCCCAGCCCCAACCCCAACCCTAACCCTAACCCTAACCCTGACAGTAACTTTGACCCTAACCCTAACCCCTGACAATCACGTAGACCCTGAGCCTAAACCCTGAGACTGACCATGAACCTGACCCTGAACTTTGACCCTTACCCTCAAACCCTAAAACCTAACCCTAAACCTTCACCCACAAGAGGTTGCACCTTCTTCTGTGGATAGGACAATCTCACTCAACCTCCTATCCCTCCGATTTAGTTGGCACCCTCAGGCCTGGGATAGGAATATCTCAATGAGGGCCTCAGCCCTCCCTGGCATGGTAACACCCTCAAGTATGTGGACAAGAAGGTCTCATTCATATTAGGGTTTACCTAGAGAGGTGACACTTGCAGAATGTGCTGAGGCTGAGAGTGTAGGACATCGTGGGGAGACCCACATTGCTCCCCCCGTTCAGGCATCATGGGAACTTTAGGCATTCCACCCTGTGTTATTGGGCTCCACTCCCCCGCCAGTCACTGGAGCCCTAGGACCTCATGGGGCAAGGTGCATACCTTCTGCTGGCCACATAGAAGAACCAGTTAAATTCACAGTTTAGAAATTCCATTCTAAGATTTTGGAAATCCAAACTGATATGTGCTCACTATCCCGTGCCTTTTAGAAAAATGGTGATGGAAAGAACAATTAGGGGAAACATAGGAAATAAAATAAGTGTAGACATAAACTTTAAATCTTACACAAAATTTCACATAAAATCATCCTCAGATCTAACATGCAAGACTATTATATAAAGATTGTAGAAGAAAACACAGAAGAAAAGCTCAGTGAACTTGAGTTTCATGATGAGTTTTGTTTTTGTTTTTGCTTTTGAAACAGAGTCTCACTCTGGTGCCCTGGGTAGACTTCTGAATCACCTACACGTGCATCAGCCTAGCTCACAACAATCCTCCTGCCTCAGCCTCCAAATTAGCTGGGACTACAGGCACCTGCCACACACCCACTTAATGTTTTCTATTTTTTTTTTTTAGTTTTCTCCATTTTTAGTAGAGACAGGGTTCTAGCTCTTCTGCGGACTAATCTTGAACCCCCGAGCTGAAGCAATCCACCTGCCTCAGCCTCCCAGAATGCTATGATTACACTGTGCCCACCCCTGGTGATGAATTTTAACAAACAACACCACAGTATTAGCTATGGTAGAGAAAAATAATAACATCGATGTTATAACAATGAAAATTTATTCTCTGAGAAATACCAGTTATGCAATTTTAAGGAGCTAAAGGTGACTTTATGCAGCCAATGCTTAAAAATCCCTCTGATAAAAACCAGCCTGATACCTAAATTAAATGGCTGCCTGCCTTAATAGGTGAGTAAGGAAAGACATTTCCTGGCAGGCCTAGGAATCTTGGGATATTTGGGGGATGTTAAGAAAAGGAAATTCACCAAAATCTAGAGGTACTACAGTTGAAATTTGATATTCAGGTTTTGGCTTGGGTTCTCACCACAATAGAGCTTTTAACAGTCCAATCTGAAATTCCTTATGAAAAGTTACAGCAAAGCAAACTTTTAAAAACCTATGGTGTCAGCACCTTTCTGGCTTGCACTTATAGTCAGGCAAAATCTAACAAAACTGAACTTGCTTTGAAAACAAGAATACTGATACTTTTAGTATTGGTGATCAAAAATGAGGGTTACTATAGAAAAACATTTTATGTTTCTAACAAAAACTATAACCCTCATTGTTGTGGGAATGGAGATGCGAGGAAACAGCAGCTTTACCTCAGGTGCAAGTTTGCTCCTGTAATTATTAACATGCAAGAAACAGACTACACAACTCAAGATGGCGTGTAGCGAATCATCTTTATTTTGGGCCACCTTATATACACTGGTGGTCACATACACACTTAATCTATGATCTATAGCTTTTTACTATTACCTAACTTCTATCTAAAACTAACTTGTGGAGAGACATTCAGTCTACACATCAACACAATACCTTCTGCTTTTACCTTCTTCTCAGACATGCGTCAGCTTTTGAACAAAGTATCTAAATAAAGATCACAAAGAGCTGTAGGGGAACTGGGGAAATGAAACCCCTCAAGCACACACTTAATTAACCTAAAATGGATTTATGACTTTGTTTCTCCACAGAGCAGAGATCTTTAGGCTCCTAAGACAATATGTGCAAAACATATGTCAACCTCTGATCCATATCACCAGGGGTGGGATTAACAGCCCCTAACCTCCTGGGCTTAACAGAAGCATACTTTCAGAGTCACTGTTTTTATAGACTTTTACCTCCGTACAAACAACCTCTGTGTATGCTCAGGGGGGACCCAGCTCTTTTACTTCTGCATTAGCAGAAGTCATTTTAACCCATTAAAGGCTTGCCTTTATGTGGCTTATGTAGGGTGGTCTTCTTACCCTACACTCACGGGTGATCAGATTCTAGTTCAGTCTAGTGTCTTTGAGATATTTGAGATATTTTTGACTAGATACTGCTTTCTGGTAGATTTGTCCCAGCCCCACAGTGATACTTATGGATCAAGAAGCCAGATATTATTCCTTCTATTATTCTGTCTATTGTGAGTTAATTTGAAAGCCTCTCATCACTGAAGAAATTTAGCAGAGAAAAGATTTTCTTCCAAAATTGCATAAGAAAATTGGGGCATATTCATGAATGGAACACTATCCAGCCATAGGAAAAGATGAATTGTCATGAGTAAGTCTTACCTATCTATTACTCACTGTAGAAAAAGACAGTTTGAGAAGGATACACACTGTATAACTACACCTAGTGATATTCCAGAAAAGGCAAAACAACACAGATAGTAAATCAGTGGCTGTATAGAGTTTACAGTATGCCATATGATATCTTAATGATAAATACCTGCCACTATGAATTTGTCAAAATACACAGAATTTTAGAACCCAAAGAATAAATCAAATCTATTCAAATTAAATTATTCAGTATATGGAATATCCCAACACAGAATGCATATGTGACATAGAATTAAACTGGGTTACAAATTGCTATGGTTTGAATGTGGTTTATCCCCACCAAATCTCATGTTGAAATCTGAACCCCAGTGTGGCAGTTTGGGAAGATGGGGCCACTTTCCACCATGAGGTAAAACCCCTTGAGGCTCTCACAGATGCAGTTGCCCAATTTCGGACATTCCAGCCACAATAATCATGACACAAATAAACTTCTTTTGTTTATAAATTACCCAGATTCAGGTATTCTGCTACACTATTACAAAATGGACTAAGATACAAAAGTATGAAGAAAACACACATAAGGTGTCAGGAAAATTAGAGCTAACAAAATTAACTTTGGGAATGAGTGTAATCTCTAGGCTAGAGGCAAATTAACTTTACTTCAACATTGTATTCTATTTATAAAGTTCCAGTGGGGGTAATATTTAATGATTCTAAAACCACTATGTCTGTATCAGAAATGAAACAATGACTTACATAAGTGACAGATGGTAGGAGCCAGGTTTCTCACTGTTGAAGTAGGAGGTTACAGATTATTAGCAAGTGGAGAAAGCTAGGATGATCCCTGTAATAATAGAACAGAGGTGGATATGTCACTACAAACTCATGTTTAGCTTAATATAGGCACAAACATTTCCAAACAGAAATCTTTATAAATAGGTGTGTGTAGTTTAGAATACACACATACACTTCCTTACACTGTTGACTATGAGGGCCAAGATGCAAGGAGCATGTTTACCTGCCAGACGTAAGTTTTCCATTTTCTAATAAGAGGAACCAGTGCTGTAGAAGAAATGGCGGATGCTAGTACTGAGATAGCAAATACACACATATAGGCCAGGTTAACCCTGAAGTATCAGAAATTAAGAAAATACTCAGAAAAATACATGAAGTTATGTCAAATGAAAACAGGAGCCAACAGAATGAGTTCCCACTGGCCATAGTAGGAAAGAACTGAGCAAAAAAATGCTGTACTACTGAATACTAACCAAATCTTAATATACTGTCTAGGTGTCTATATTTGTATAAATAAATTCATAAGCAAATGAAGATGAATAGAAATATTTGCAAAATAATTCCAAATAATGGATGTAGGAACTGTGTGCATCAAGCCTGTATCCTTAATAACAAATGATAAAAATAGCACTTTACCTCTGTGATCTGCTTCCCAGAACCAAAAGGCCAAGAAAAAAAAAATCAGGTAATAACAATGGAAGAAGACACTCTACGAAATACCTGATCAGTTATACTCAATGCTGTCAAGGTCATCAAAAGAAGAAAAAATGAGAAATCATCACAACCAAGAAGAGCAAAAGGAGACATGATGATGACACTTGCACAGGGAAAAGCAGAACTAAGGAAATAAATATAAAATATAGATTTTAATTAGTAACAGTTTATCAATATTTGCTCATTAATTCTGACAAATGAAGTAAGATGTTAGGAAGATGTGATAAATGTTAAAAGATGACATTAATAAGAGGGAAAAATATATTGCAGCTACTTGAGAAATCTCTGTGATTTCTCTACAATATCTGTGTAAGTCTAAAAGTACTCTAAAATAAAACTTTATTTTAAAAGTTATAATTTTGTAAACACTTGCCCGAATAGTTGCCCTTCTGAACCTTGCTCTGCCATAATCCACACTTCAGCACATGGTCTCCAAGGACTGTCCCATTTCAATGAGAAGTCAGTAGGTCTGAGCACCATCACATGCAGATGTTTTGCTCAGGGGAACTCGCAGCAACTCTACTCAGTATAGCAAATGGTGAGAAAGTATGATGAGGTTTATGATGTGTGAATTCCCTGGAGCACTAACAATATGTCATTGGGACCTATCTGAGTCTGTTGTATTTTTATCTGAAGATTTATATGAACTGGAAAAGCAATTAAGAGAAAAAGAGGTGGTTCCCAAAGGAAGCCTGAGTTTGATGAACAGAACCCTCAAGTGATGAGATAAATTGCTTGAAACTGGCAAATTTATTTCTGAATTGTACTTTTGCTTAGTTAAGGATATTTTTGAGGTTTTCATGAAATACATGAATTCTATATTTATGAAAAAATTCATAACCAGGAGCATTCTGCACTTGGTGGTAAACAATCCTTTATAGGTATTTGAGGACCATGGGTCAAAAACTCCGTCTAATGAAAGTTCTTCAGTGGCAAAGTGCCTTCATCTTCCTTGGACTTTGCTCCTGTGCAAAGGAGACAGGAGCCATAAAGACACTTACATTCAAAGGTATACAACAGCACAATACACAATCACAAAGGTGTAGAAACAAACCAACTGCCTTCACCACAGGAATGAATTAATAATTGTACTATATGTATTCCCTGGAATATTATTCAGCCACAAAAAAAGATGGAGATTATCTTTTGCATAAACCTAGACGGAATTAGAGATGATTCTCCTAAGTGCAGAATCACAAGAATAGAGAAACAAATGCCACATGTAGTGAGTACTAAATTATAACCAGTATATTAACACCCACACAACCATATGAAAGAAAAACTCAATAAAACTAAGGTTAGGGCAGGGGAAAGGGGTTGAATAAATTCCCACCGAATGGGTACAATGCGTGAGTATATGGCACACTATCTGGGTGTGGGACACATCCACAAATTGGACTTTAACTTTACAAACTATGAAATCTGTTTGTACCTGCACATTAATCTGAAATTATATATATATATATATTTCCAGAGCTGTGTCTATTCAAAATATGACACTCTGCTTACAGTGCAATTGAAGGTACTAGATGTAGGAGATAGTTGGTGCTACTTCCCTTCTCCTCTTTAGTTTCACAAATGTCCTTTTTCAGCCAGTCTCTTACTTCATCTTTTTTTCTCTTTACTTCTCTACTGTCTGCCTTTTGTATGATTGGCTGATATGTCATTAAACTTCTGGACTCTGTAGCAAAATATTTGACACCAGCTTTCTTCTGTTTTATAGCTACTCTTTTCCAGGTAAGTGATACTTGCTTACATTTCTTTTTCTGTCTCTTTTGCTCATCCCCCCTCTTGATTGTGTCTTTTATATACCTTCCCTGCTCATTTCTAATCTAATCTTGGTGTAAAGTGAAAATTTCCTGGACCTGCTACTCATAGGTAGTTCACACAACAAACAAGGAACGGGTGTGGTCTAGGCTGCAGCAGTCTCAGTGTGAACACTTGGCCTTGACAACTCGCACACTGAGAAATCAGGTATGTGGATGCCATGAAGCAGCATCTTGTTTCTCCTGCTTCAGACCTGGCTCTTCCCTGCACACATTTCCCAGCTCTAGGAGTCCTTCCTGGGCCTTACTTTTTCATGTCTCAGATCCTCTCTGAGTCCATGGATGATACTGCTATCTGATCATTGCCCTGAAACTGTAAGCTCCTGCTCTGCTTCCTGTCAAATGTCCATTTGCCCCCTTCTTCCTATTTGATATTTCAGTTAGTTCCACTTTATATAGAAGGTGAAGTATGTTTCTCCTGATGCTTTTCTTTTTTTTTTTTTTTCTTCAAGTCACTTATTATACAAGCTGTCTTTGGGACTTGTTTTGGTTATTATTAGGACTAAAATATATTTACCATGTTGCTGCTGGCTCAATACAGTGACATATCTTTTGCATTCCATGTGTGTGATATTTAGCCTCTGGAAATAATCTCTTCTTAAAATGTTTTTGGGGATGATTCCCAAACTTTTGTAACTGGAGAACCAACGGTAAAATAGTTGTCTTTTTTTTTACCTGAAGAGAACTGCTAAGGTGGCTTAAATTTATACTACTAAATAGAATTTCACTGCTCCGTCCACAGGTGATTTATGAAAGAAAAAAAACATTAGGGCAGTGCCTGTGGTTCAGAGGAGTAGGGTGCTGGCCCCATATGCCATAGGTGGCAGGTTCAAAACCAGCCCTGCCCAAAAACAGCAAAAAAAAGAAAGAAAGAAAGAAATGACATTGCCCTATGGATCACAGGTAACTGCTTCCATGAACAAAGTTTTCAGGATGCATGAAGACCTCTTCTGACTGACAGGACAGCTAGAAAGGGACTATGAAAAAAAATGTAAGAGACCACAGAAAAGACACAGAAGATTTCACAGTAGAAAGAAGCATAGCCACCTATCTGGCTTTAGCTGTAAGATACTGGCAGCCCACAATAAAAATGTTCTCTTTTTGCAGTTTTTGGCTCGGGCTGGGTTTGAACCCACCACCTCTGGCATATGGGGCCGGCGCCCTACTCCTTTGAGCCACAGGTGCCACCCAATAAATATGTTCTTAAAGGAACATTTTTTTTTTTTTGAGACAGAACCTCAAGCTGTCACCCTGGATACAGTGCTGTGTTGCCTCCAATTCCTGGGCTCAAGTGAGTCTCTTGCCTCTGCCTCCCAAGTAGCTGGGACTACAGGCACCCACCACAACGCCTGGCCATTTTTAGGTTGCAGCCACCATTATTGTTTGGTGGGCCTGGGCTGGATTCGAACCCGCCAGCTCAGGTGTACATGGCTGGCGCCTTAGCCTGTTGAGCCACAGGCGCCGAGCCAAAGGAACATTTTTTAAAGTTTATAAAAGACTTTAAAGAACTCTTATTTTTAAGTATCATTTATATGACTTTTTTGTTTTGATCACTGCAGACTTGTAATATAACCTCAAATCTGGTAGAGTGATGTTTCCAGCTTTCTTTTTATTACAAAGAATAGCCTTGGCTAGGTGGCACCTGTGGCTCAGTGAGTAGGGCGCCGGCCACATATACCAAGGGTGGTAGGTTCAAACCCAGCCCCAGCCAAACTGCAACAAAAAAATAGCCCAGTGTTATGCCAGGTGCCTGTAGTCCTAGCTACCAGGAGGCTGTGGTAAGAGAATCACCTAAGCCCAAGAGCTGGAGCTGTGACACCATGGCACTCTACAGAGGGCGACAAAGTGAGACTCTGTCTCAAGAAAAAAAAAAATAGCCTTGGCTATACAGGGTTTTTTTCTGGTTCCATACAAAGTAAAGAACTATTTTTCTCCAGTTCTCCAAAGTATGATCTTGGTATTTTACTAAGGATTGTATTGAATCTGTAGATTGCTTTGGGTAGAAGAGACATTTTAACAATGTTGATTCTTCCCAGGCAAGAGTATGGTATGTTCTTCCATGTGTTCATGTCTTCTACTATTTCTTTTCTTAGGGTTTCATAATTCTCTTTGTAAAGATCCTTCACAGCTTTTGTTAGGTATATTCCTAACTATTTCATTTCCTTTGAAGCTATTATGAAGGGAATTGTGTCCTTGATTTGCTTCTCAACTTGGGTGTTACTGGTGTATATAAGACTATTGATTTTGGACATTGATTTTATACTCTGAGATGCTACTGTATTTCTTCATCCCTTCCAGGAGTTTTGTAGTTGAATCTCTGGGGTTATCTAAGTAGAAGATCATATCATCAGCAAAGAGTGACAGTTTGACTTCCTCTGCTCCCATTTGGATGCCCTTTATAGTCTTCTCTAGCCTAACTGCATTGGCTATAACGTCTAGAACTATGTTAAATAGTAGTGCTGATAGAGGATATCCTTCTCTGGTTCCAGTTCTAGGTTGAGAGTCTTCAATTTTTCTCCATTCAGTATGGTATTAGCTGTGGGGTTGTCATAGATGGCTTCAAACAGCTTAGAAAATGCGCCACCTATGCCTATTTTCTTAAGTGTTCTTGTTAGAAAAGAATACTCAAATTTATCAAATGCTTTTTCTGCATTTATTAAGAGGATCACATGTTCTTTGATTTTGCTTCTTTTGCTATGTTGAATTACATTTATGGATTTGTATATGTTAAACCAGTCTTTCATCCCTGAGATGAAGCCTAACTGATCATGCTGTGTAATTTTTTTAATGTGTAGCTGCAATCTATTTGCTAAGATTTTCTTAAGTAGTTTTGCATTAATATTCATTAGCGAAACTGCTCTGTAGTTCACCTTTTTAGTTGGGTTCTTTCCTGGTTTTAGAATCGGAGTGATGTTTGCTTCATGGAAAGTGTTGGGGAAGGTTCCTTCATGCTCAACGTTTTGGAATAGGTTCTGAAGTATAGGTACAAGCTCATCTTTGAAGGTTTGATAGAATTCTGGTGTGAGGCCGTCTGATCCAAGGTGGTGGTGTTGTTGTTGTTGTTGGGAGATTTTTTATTGTTTCTTCAATCTTAGCTTGATATTGGTCTGTTCAACAGATCAATCAATTTCTTCCTGGATTGGTCTAGGGAGATGCTGTAATTCCAGGTATTGGTCCATTTCCTCCACATTGTCAAATTTCTGGGCATAGAATTTTTTCTAGTAGTCAAACACAACCTCTTATATCTCTGTGGTAACAGCTGTTATTTCCCCCATTTCATTTCTCATTGAGGTTATTATAGATTTTATTTTTCTGTTTCTAGTTAATCTGGCCAATGGTTTATCAATTTTCTTTCTTTTTGTTTCATAAATTTTCTGAATAATTTTTTTGTTTTCAATTTCATTTATTTATGATTTAATTTTGGCTATTTCTTTTCTTTAGCTAGGTTGGGATTGGAATGCTTTTCCTTTTCCATTTCTTTCAGATGATTCATTCAGTTGTTGATATGCTCTGTTTTTTGGATGTAGGCATCTAATGTGGTAAATTTCCCCCTTAGGACTGCTTTTGCAGTGTCCCACAGGTTTGAGTAGCTTGTGTCTTCTTTGTCGTTATATTCAAGGAAGTTATTTATTTATTTATTTTAGAGACAGAGTTTCACTTTGTTGGCCTGGGTAGACTGCTATGGCATCACAGCTCACAGCAACCTCCAGCTCTTGGGCTTAGCCAATTCTCTGGCCACAGCCTCCCCAGCTGGGACTACAGGAGCCTGCTACAAGGCCCAGCTATTTTTTTGTTGCAATTTGGCCGGGGCTGGGTTTGAACCCGCCACCCTCAGTATATGGGGCCAGTGCCCTACTCACCAACCCACAGGTGCTGCCTATGTTCCAGGAAGTTAATGATTTGCTCGTTTATCTCTTCTTTGACTCAAATATCATTAAGCATAAGGTTATTTTCCATGCCTGTGGGTGGAGATGAAAATTTTTCTTGGGAGTTGAGTTCCACCTTTACTTCCTTGTGGTCTGAGAAGATGTAAGGTATAATTTTGATTCTTTTAATTTTATTGAGGTTTAATTTATATCTTATGATATGATCTATTTTGGAGACTATTCCATGGGCTGACAAGAACATATATTCCTTAGCTTTGGAATGATGTGTTCTGTACATGTCTATTAAGCCCATTTGTTCTAGGGGTATATTTAAGTCCCTTTTATCTTTAACTTCTATTTAGAGGATCTGGCCAGCTCAGTAAGAGGGGTGTGAAAGTCCCCTACTGCTGTGGTGTTATGCAATATCATATTGTTCAGACCAATTAAGGACTGTTTCATAAATCTGGGAGTGTTTAAGTTGGGAGCATAAATATTTAGAATTGAAATGTCTTCTTGTTGTATCATTCCCTTGACCAGTCTGAAGGGTCCACCTTATTTTTTTTTTAACTTTAGTTTTTTAAATAAACTTGTATATGAAAATAACATTGCAATTCCTCCTTTCTTCTTATTTCCATTTGCCTGGAATACTGTTTTCCTACCCTTCACCCTGAATCTTACTTTGTCCTACAGGATAGGTATGTTTCCTGGAGACAGCATATGGATGGTTTGTGTTTTAGTCTATCAGCCAACCTGTACCTCTTCAGCAGGGAATTCAAGACCTTAACATTTATTGAGAGAACTGATGAGTGTGGTGGAGTTCCTTTCATCTTATTTTGTGAAAATGCTTGCTTAGTTTTATTCTTTGTGTCATTGTGGAAGCTTGGTTTTGTCCTTTAGTTTCTGGGTGTTTACTTTGCAGGCAGTCCATTGTGATGGTCAGTGTGGAGAATAGGTCTAAGTATTTTCCGTAGAGCTTGTCTTGTGACAAATTTCCTCAATATTTCCACATCAGTAAAAAAGAAAGAAGGAAAGAAAGAAAGAAAAACTTTAGAGCTTCTTCTAAGGAGCCTAGAGACTCCATCTTCAGAGTCCACCACAGAAATAAGGTTGGCTGAAGAGAAAAAGTTATAAAGAAAGACTTGCACTAGTCTTTTTTTCAAGTTAAAAATTTGCATGAATTCAAGGACCTCGAGGGGAAGACCCCACATCATCCTCTTATGAAAATTTCTAATATAAGCTTTTTTTTTTTTTTTTTTTTAAGACATAATCACTATGTCACTCTCAGTAGAGTGCCATGGCATCATAGCTCACAGCAACCTCAAACTCTTGGGCTTAAGCAATTCTCTTGCCTCGGCCTCTGAGTAGCTGGAACTACAAGTGCCTGCCACAACCCCAGCAGTTGTCATTGTTGTTTAGCAGGCCCAGGCTGGCCTCAAACCCACCACGTTCGGTGTATGTGCCTGAAGCCCTATTCACTGAGCTACAGGCACCAAGCCCAACAACTCTTTCTTTCTGAAACCAAGGAAGGAAACCTCCTAGGAAGTATTCAGGCAATAGTCCCCACCCACCAATAGTGCTAAAATTCTGTATTTTATTTAGCCAAAGGATTTCTCAGAAAGAGTCACTGTGTTGGCTGCAGGGTCACCTATGAAAGAGACCTCAGAAGAGGTGGGGGGCAAGAATCTCTTGCTTAAAATCGCATTGTGCCAATTTGGAGGGAAACAAGTCCTTGGCATAAGGCTGGCACTAGGAGAATTCTGAAGCAAGGATTGAAAGGCCAATACCTCTGATTACCTGGAGGGCAGGCTTTGATATGATGGAAATGGATTCAAAACGAGTCACAGTTAAAGTGCCATCTGGTGGTGGTTAAGCAGGGGTTGGCAGCGTGTGATGAGAAGCATGGGAATTAGTGCAAACCACTGCTTGGGATAAATTTGGTAAATGGTCAACATCTTCTGAAATAGTGGTCTTTATAGGCCAGGAGCAGTGGCTCATGCTGTAATCCTAACACTCTGGGAGGCCAAAGCAGGTGGATTGCTTGAGCTCATGACTCCAAGACCAACAGCAAAAGCAAGAAGACCCTGTCTCTACTAAAAATAGAAAAACTGAGGCAAGAGGATCACTTGAGCCCAAGTTGGAGGCTGCTGTGAATTATGATGCCATCGCACTCTACCCAGGGTGACTGCTTGAGACTCTATCTAAAAAAAAAAAAATCTTTATAGACAAAGTGGCCTATGGTTAGAAAAGAGGATCTGCCCCCTAGATGTGATGTGGTGGGAGAGGGGCAAAGACAAGTGGCTTGGGTGAGGGCATGGATCACTGGGAATTTGAAATCCAAAGGAGGAATAGGTTCTGGTGGCAGAGAGTCATCTAGTGATGAGAGTGAAAGTAAGTCAGATAAGGTTCAGGTGAGAGAATGGAAGAAGGACGTGGAGAATGCTCAGGCAGAGGGGCTGGTATTAATTCACCTGAAGAAATACTGACAGGGTGGAAGACAAAGTTCACTGATGACTCTGACACATAAATTAGAAAAGCTAAAAGTGATACAGAGTGTTGGGGGTCGGGGGTCCTGTTTCCCTGAACCCAGATGACAGTTCACCTGGTTCAATTATTCAGCTGAGATAGAAAGTTCAACTGAGTGCTTTTTAATCAAAAGCAAAGGTGAATGGAAACTGCAAATAAAACTGGAGCCAGCACAGGCAGTGTGAATAGAAAGCAAATGTAACCACATAAGTTTCAGTGTAACAAAGTGAGATTTTATTTAGGAAGAACAAAGAAAGTTTAGAGCACTTCTGGAGAAAATTGGAAGTAGGTCCCTCTCATAAAGGAGCAGAGGTGAGAGAAATGGAGGTGAGGCAAAGGCCTGCTGGGATATAGATACCCTTTTTCTCAGGTTGAAATTGGTCCCAAGTCTTTCATTGGCCTCTCTGCACCTCCAGGAAGTATTGCCCTTTTACACTGTCTCTTTCTATTGGTCACTGCTTACCTAGGTTATCTCATACCCACAATCTAATGGCCTTTCCAGACTTCCTGGTTCAGCAGGACAGGTTTTCCTCCCACCCTCCTTGAAATCCCTTTCTCAGTGTCCCTTCTCACAGAGAGAGTAGCATCTTCCAGGGACTGTGGGAAGAGCACATCTGTGACCTCAGCAGTTGTGCTATTACACACATCACAGAGGGGGTCTGGACATAACAGCGGACAAAAGCTCAAAGTATCATTATCTCCACTTCTGTACTGCAGAAGACAGCCAGGACCAGAACAAGGAAAAGAGAGTCTGATAGCCTAGCTGGGGTAGGCTGAAGCCTGCGAACCCCCTCACCTTGCCCCTACCACCCATGACTTCACAATATACCCTACAACCTCTCCAACCTACAGCTATCATTCACATACCCATTCACATACCCCCTCCCATCACTACAATAGGGTACACTAAATCCCTGAGATGCATGAAACATGTTTAGAAGGAAACCAGGAAAGGAGAGGAAAGATTAATCACCTTATTAGAATAGAAAGCAGCTTCCTTTCTTCCTCTGCTTCTCTCTATGGCCTAGAAAATCTCTGACCTAGAAAACCAGGAGAGTAGGTTATATGTAAGGAAGGTAGAAGCACAGGGATTATACAGAAGTCCCTTGGGATATTAAACACTGATAGCACCCAAAATCAGCAGACAAGGCCAAATGGTCAACAATAATATTGACAAGGTTCATATGTACATGTGGCCTCATCTGTAAAGTACTTTCACATACATTATTCCACATGATACTGAAAACTACCATGTGAAGCACAGATAACAGTGGTTACCTCAAAGTGGAATCTGAGCACACAGGAAGTCAAAATACTTGTACAAAGTCAGAACTTATACAATGTTCTGATTCTATAACAATTGGTAGTCCTTCCTCAACATCTCACATGACCATCTATTGGACAACACTTATTGCCCAGGTCCATCACCCTTTCATGCCCACATATGGTCAAAACAGGGACTCTAAGTATCTCAGGTCCCTTTGCCATCCCATGAATGTCTCCTCTGAGGGCTATATACCTAGTAAGAGACATCCTCAGAAATCATGTAACTGGGACCTCATGGAAGGAACGGGAAACTTTACCACTGAAGAGCTCGGGTCAAATAGGCAGAACTTTACCTTTCAATGTTCCTTCCACCTTCTCTTCTCCTCTTGGCTCTGAGAGCAAGAACAAAAAGTAAAGAGTAACAGGCTATCACTCACTTCTCTTTCTTTTAAAAAACTCAAAGGAGGATTTTATTTATAAAATCCCCACATGATGTTCTCAGAAGTCATGTGCTTACGGAGACACAGAATCAGAAACCAATAGTCATGCCTGCTCCCTTAGAGGACCACATATCCTGGGGGCAGAGCTCAGAGGTTCTCAACATTGCTCTCCTGGTCTGTTCAACAAGAAAGCTTGGTTGAATGACACCAAACACAGGAATGCTACTTGAGATCAAATGTCAAGAGACACTGTTCTTCAGAGACACCCATGCTTTCTAAATATGCCAATCAAGGACCACGAATTCACTGTCTGGGGTTTTATCCTGGAACCCTCTACCACACCCAGATTGGCAGCCTGTAAGCCTGAGGTGGAACTTTAGTCCTCCTTAGCCCCTAGCCCTGCCCAACCTCTTCCCTAGAAGAGAGATGTTCTACCAATCTCTAAACCAACAAGATTTATTGAGACATGTGGGAATAGAAAATAAAAACAACAGCAAAGAATTTCTCTTGGATGTTCCTTGCCTTTCTAATGTCTCTATTTTCCCAGGTAGTTGATAGAAATGATTTCAATAGCAGGTACCACAGGTACACAAAGAGTAACCCCAATCCACACTGAAAGGTGAATTAGAGGCCCATATCCAAAACAGTAGAGCTGAAGCTCAGCCATGGCTCAGGATGGCTATTTAGGAAACAGAGGACATTCTCCGTTACACAAATGGCATGGCTGCCTGAAGCAAATGAGCGCTAAGGGCGCCCATGCTTGAAATTTCTGCTTGTGTCCAGACATTTATACTCTCAGGATCACACACATCCTCAAATCCACGTTATCTACGAATGTTTTTACTTCACACAAACCCAGTTATAAAACCTAAAGTTCTTTTACACTTAGTTTTATGAAAGTCAAATTGTTAAAGTTTTTGTTTTAAAATCAGCCTTTACTGTTTTGAATCAGAGGGGTTGACTCAAATAATTAAAACTAATAATTCATTAGCCAACTCCAAAAAACTAAAATAAGTATACAATATACATAGTTAAAACTCCAAGTGATCTTGGAGGTAAACATATAGCACTTATTTTTATGAAGTTAGTGAAGCTTAAATGGTTCAAAAACGTTTGGGGACATGCTTCACACACACACACACACACACACACCCTTTCACAAATAAAGCCAGTATCTTAAAATCTAGAAATCAATCATTTCTTACTTTTTTCCATATTTCATTCATTATATTGTCCACACCTTTTCTAACCCTACCTAAAATACAGACAGTACTGTTAACAAACCCACAAAGGGGATTCATGTTGCTCCCCATACAGAAAGCCAATTACTGAGATAATAAGCATTGTCAATAAGGAAACAATTTATTGCAGAAGCAGTACGTCTGCTAGGAGGAGGAAGCACAGACCACCTCAACCCTCCTGACCACTTAGGATCGGGGGGGTTCTGGAGATGAAATGAATAACGCATGAGGGGAGTGAGCATCATTATATGTTTGGGGTGGAGTGCAGGGCTTGCAAGAACAGTGGGAAATCATCCTAGTACATACAACCTATAATCAAAATATGGTGGATAAGTCCCTCCCAGGGCAGGTATTTTAGTAGTATAATGAGTCAGGAGTTAATATTTGTCATTCTTTCAGACTTGTGTGGAAGTTCAGCAGGTCCTTGGGCCCAAACTGTGGTGGCATATGGCTTGTCTTTTCTGGACAAATGAGCAGTGTAAGGCCCTGTATTTATTGCATAACTGCAAGAAGGCGCTGCCATTTCTGGGAAAGAAATTCAAAAGAGAGTGCATCAGTGCAATGGAAAGTTACAAAGTTCTGGCCAGCACTTCTCACTCACCTAGGAACTTGAAACATAAGAAAACTACAAAAAAAGAAACATAAAATGTTTTCTTGTTTATGGAGCAGGTTATGGTCCCAGCCCTCTACATCAATGTCATAATATGTATGTGGCCTCTCCCAGGTCACAGTGTGCTAAGCTATCACTCCCTCAGTCCCTCATGGCAGGGTGGGACCTAGAAGCGTCAAAGCCTCAAGGCAGAATCTAGTATTGTTCAGCCTCACCTGATTATCCCATAATCATAATCTTTTATCTTAATGTTAAACATAATATTTTCCTAAGAATGCCTGGGCACCAAAAAAAAAAAAAAAAAAAAAGCTTGAAAATATCTGTTGTATATAATTACCCATGCAAATGTCCAAGTATCAACTACCTATCACATTTTACTCAGGGTCTTCTTGACAAGTTAAAATAATCCCAATATTCTCTCACCCTTTTTCCTATACCTTCTTAAACTGTGCAACACTTTATTTGACACCCACAGGCCAGCACTGTTACTTGACCACTTTTGAAAAGTGAGGCAGCCTTCAAACCTGGCAGGTTCTCCTTTCAACTATGCACAAGCAGGTAACCTGACTGAAAGGTAAAATCTGCCAAGAGCTGCCACTTACTCCTCTCTTTGATATCCATCTTCAGTTTTTATGTAATGTTTATTTCTGGAAACTAGGAGACACAAACATCTATGAGTTGGGGGCTCTGCCCTTGTCCTCATAATGCAATTTTAGCATTAAATCCTACACAGTTCAAGAGCTATACAAATGCAGTGGAGAGGTTTCCCTATTCCCCACATTTCTAACTGCCGAGTGATCTCTGGAACATATCAGATACTGTGGGTCATAAATAATCAGACACAGCATGCCTCTTACCAAAGTACCCCTGAATGTCTACCATCTCCAATTTTCTGATATAAATTCTTGATTCTTTGATAAAGATGGTCAAAGAACAGGTTTTCTCTTTAAAATGGCATTCCTAGTAAAGGAATTATAGGATCGAATGGCAGGTCAATTTTTAGGTCTCTAAGTATTCTCCAAACATCCTTCTAAAAGGAACGTATTAGTGTGCATTCCCACCAGCAGTGTAGAAGTGTTCCCTTTTCTCCACATCCACACCGTCTATAGTTTTGGGATTTTGTTATGTGGGCTAATCTTACTGGAGTTGGGTGATATCTCAAAGTAGTTTTGATTTGCATTTCTCTGATGATTAAGGATGGTGAATTCCTTTACTAGGTATATACCCAGAAGACCAAAAATCACATTATAACAAAGACATCTTAACCAGCATGTCCATTGCAGCCCAATTCATAATTGCTAAGTCCTGGAAGAAACCCAAGTGCCCATCGATCCACGAATGGATTAATTAATTGTGGTACATGTATACCATGGGATATTATGCAGCCTTAAAGAAAGATGGAGACTTCACCTCTTTCATGTTTACATGGATGGAGTTGGAACATATTCTTCTTAGCAAAGTATCTCAAGAATGGAAGAAAAAGTATCCAATGTACTCAGCCCTACTATGAAGCTAATTTACAGCTTTCATATGAGAGGGTATAACCCAACTATAGCACAAGAATATGGGGAAAGGGGCAAGGGAGGGGAGGGGAGGGGTGAGGCTGGGGTAGAGGGAGGGTAATTGGTGGGGCCACACCTACAGTGCATCTTAGAAGGGTACGGGCAAACCTTACTAAATGCAGAATACAAATGTCTTCATACAATAACTGAGAAAATGCCAGGAAGGCTATGTTAATCAGTTTGATAAAAATGTTTCAGATTGTATATAAAATCAGCACATTGTACCCCTTGATTGCACTATTGTACACAGCTATGATTTAATAATAAAGACAATAAAAAATAAAATAAAATGGCATTCCTTCACTAGCTATCCTTACAAGCAAATAATTGTTCCAGTACTCCCAACTAAAGCCCCACCATTCAAGTATGTGAGATGAGCTTAGGTCAAAAGAATACCCCTAAAATAATCACTGGTAACTATGGAATACTGTTGACCTATCAAGCTACTCCAAGTGTGATCTGTGGACCAGTGTCTGTCTGTACATTTTGTACAAAAATTTTGTTACATTTTTGTTACTGTCTGTGAGATGTCAGAAATTTTTTATTGTAATGTAATGGGGTAACTTAATCAACTAATAAAAAACTGAGGCTCAGTGAGGCGTCTGTGGCACAAGGAGTAGGGTACCGGCCCCATATACTGGAGGTGGCAGGTTCAAATCCAGCCCCAGCAAAAACTGCAAAAAAAAAAAAACAACTGAGGCTCATATTTTGTATGTCTTTGTTTTGTGTGTCAGTTTTTTAGATTGATTTTTATTGTATTTACGCAAGTATCAGTGCACAGTTGATGGCCTGGGGCTCCTTCACCATACCTAGTTTAAGAAACTATGGTCTAATGTATATCCTCCACTGTGAAGGTTGATGTGAAATTAACTTTGTGTGTTTACTTGGCTGGATCATAAGGTGCCCAGATATTTGGCTAAATATTACTTCTGGGTGTGTCTGTAAAAGAGTTTCCCAGCGAGATTAGTATTTGAATCAGTGGACTCCACAGCAAAGCAAATGGTCCTTCCCAATGTGAGTGGACATTAATTAATCTCTTGAGAACCTGAGGTTGTGTGACATCTGCTACACTCTTTGAGGTGACCTTGGAAAACCTAGTCTGGTTGAGAAATCTAGTTTGGCTTTCACATTTTACAAACCCTAAACAAAACTTCTAACCATCTAACCCTAACCCTACAAAACAAGGGGGTATTTGTGTTATAACTAATTCTTCACACTGCACTTACATACATACCTCTGCAAAAGTGAAAATTCATATTCATAAAATAAGGCAAGCCTCATTGTTACAACAGATTAAAAGGGATAACCTATTCCATTCTTACTGAGATCTTAAAATTTAGCCTTTCCCTTTTACTACTTATTCTCTTGATTTACCTCCTGACAAACATATTAATCAAATGTGGACTAAAACGTTGTTTTAAAATAAGAGACAAATGCCCTCAAATGCTACTACTACAGACATCCAATTATACTAATAACTGGTATTTTCAACAACAAGCTGAACACTTTCATTCCTCAGGCCCCAACTATGTCCCATTTTAACAAGAAATAGCCAGATTCTTCAATGCCTTTATTCCCCCAAATTGAGGGATAAACAAAGAAAAGATGAATATCCTAACCAGCTCCACAAACAAGAAAACATTTTTATAGTTTTAAAAATTCTGTTCTGTTTCAAGTTCCCAGGCCAGTAAGATGGGCTGATCAGAACTTTGTAACTTTCTGTTGCACTGATGCATTCCCTTGACTTTCTTTCCCATTATCAGCAGAAACTTAGAGCCATGAGATAACTACAGGACCTCACACCACCTGTTTGGAGAAGACAAAATAAACAACATCCCACCACAAATTATGCCTCAGGACCCACTAAACAGCCACTCCCCAACTCCTGCCTTGGCGCAAAGCTGAAAGGATGACCAATATTAACCTCTAGCTCATTATACTACTAAAATCCCTGCCCTGGGTAGGACATGTGTGCCATATTTTGATCACAGGATGTATGTGTTAGCATGACTTCCCACTGTTCCTTGCATTCCGCCCCAAACGTACAATGTGACTCACGCCCCTCATACATTATTCATTTCACCTCTAGAAAACTGGAGAGGCAGATTTGAGACAGTCCATTCCTTCCACCTCCCAGCTGATGCCTCCTCTGCAATAAGTCCTTGACAACCTGAAAACCACGTCTCAGTAACTGGTTTTCTGTGTGGGGAGCAACAAAAACCTCCCCTTGTGGGTTCGTTAACAACCCTAACACCGAGGCCATAAGCCCTGAATCTCACCCAGACCCTCACCCTCATTCTAAGCCTTTCCTTACACCCAATCTTTAAGAGAGCCCTACATCCAAACTCTAACTCTTTATCACAGTGATTAAGCCCTGAACTTTAAACCTTAATCCTCAATTCATAATTCCTAACCATCTTTGGGGTCAGTTTTAGCAGGTTTCTATTAGAAAAATTGGTTTAGGAGCTCGAGTTAGAGGATTTAGGCTTTTAGGGTGGAATGACCTTCACTTACCCGCACCGGATAGGTTGGGAAGATGCTTTCTCCATCCCTGGTACCCCAGGTCATGGCAGGAGATTAGTGCCTGGGAGGGGTCTGGGACTCAAGCGGGCACTGCATGTGATCAGGGTCCACGGGGGAGAGGCCGTCACGGCCAGCTGGGCGACCCCAGGAGAGAGCTGAGGGCCCAGGGCCTGGCCGGTATGTGCTTCTCTGCACTTGTGAGAAGAACGGCCATCGCGCGCGCTCCTACCGACTTTACTTTCGGTTTACTCGGATATATCTCACCTACTCCTGCAAGGTTAACCCGGCGATGCACGCAGCCAGCGCGGGTTGTGGGCCTAAGCTCAACCCGGGAGCATAGAGCGCGGGTAGAGACAGCCTGCACATGCGCATTGACCACACGTACCCACATAACCAGGGGGCGAGGCCTCAGGAGTTTGGGGCACATGCGCAGGCCCAGCTCCTCACGCAACCAATCGTAATCCCAGAAGGCTGCGCGCTGCCTTGATCTCTGAACGGAATTTGCAGGCCGGCGGCTCCGTTGAGGAATCTGAGGCACAGGCAGCGGCACCAGGTCGTTACCCACCTGCCCTCTGCGCAAGAGCGCATGCGTGGGAGAGCAGTGCGCAGGCGCACTCCAGAGCATCCAGGCCGACGCGGGAGAGCTGAGAGGAGATGGCCGGCCGAGCTGGCTCTTCTGAGGCGGATGCTACGGGAACACAAGAGGAGGCCCAAAAGGCCGCAGGTAGTGGTGGGAGTCCACAGGAGGGCCAGGGCCTCCCTTACGGCCTGGGCTTGAGAGAAGGCTGAGGCCAGAGTCTGAACTCCGGTGGGCCGAGGCGGGACCAGCTTGCTTAGTTGGCCAAAATGACTTGAGGCTTTTATGACGAGAAGTTTCGACTGTTGTACAAAGATGAGGGATTAATTACTCAGATGCTACCCCTTAGGTTTGACAACTTGAATTCTTACCATATGTGCTCCATGTGTCTTTACTTTAGGGTCATTAATCAGAAGGCACCCTTTCTCTCCCTGTCAGACAATTTCCAAATGCAGCTCTTGGTGCCACCAAACCTAAGGGAATTGTTAAACCCCCACAATTCTCGCCGTAGCACCAGCACGTACCCAGTGGCCCCTATCGCGTGGAAGTGGTTCTCAGCCCTGGGCCCCAGGACAGGGCTACCCCTGGTCTCCACCTTCCTGCCAGGAGAGGGACAGAGTGCTTGTTCGGACCTGCAGATGAGACCCGGAGCCCAGAGAGAGAAGAAAAGTGAAACATTGTCCTCTGGCCACATGCCCCTCAGGAAGGACATGCTCCTGCGTGTTTTGTGGGGATTTTCAGATTTATCCAGAAATGGAGAGAATTGTACAATGAACTCCCACACACCTGTCGCTCAGCTTGTCACCCTCTGCTCTTGGTGGTGGTCTTCCCCCGCTTTAAAATGCTGCAGTAAGCACATGTTGGTCCCTCCCTCCAGACCTATCTACGTCAGTGCAAGCTTGGTAGATGGCTGGTGCTCTGTAATTTTTCTACAAAATGAAGACATAATGATAAGTCTGGGTGCAGTGGCTCACGCCTGTAATTCCAGCAAGTTGGCAGGCCAAGGTGGGAGGAACACTTGAGGCCAGAAGTTTGAGACCAGCCTGAGTAAGAGTGAGACCCCAAAATCAAAATTTAAATCACCTAGATTTCTCTGAAAGGCTAATCCTAAATATAAACAAAACACAAAAATAATCCTTTTTCCTAATCAACATGATTTGGTGAAATTAAACCAATACAGCTATAGAAAAATCAGCTTAAAGAGCCCTATTTGCCTTTAAAAAGAATACATGACAGCCAATTGTAAAAAAAGGTCAAAATGCTTCCTTCTATAGGCTTAAATATAACTGCTGTGTCTTGGGCCACATGTTTACATTTCAAAGTCTTCCAATTTGGGGGGATTTTTGTTTGCTTTTTTAATCTATTGCACAATATTACAACATGGGGACTGTAGTGAACAGCAATGTATTGTATTCTTGAAAATTGCTCAGAGACTGTTCTTACCATAATAATGATAAGTATGTGTGGTAATATTTATGTTATTTAACTTCAGTAAGCCATTCCAAAATGTATAGATATTTCAAAATGTCATATGTTACACAATAAGCATGTGTAATTTATATTAGTCAGTTTAAAACTATATAGAGGCACTAAGGAAGACTTAAAAAAATAAAAGATAAATAGCCCTAAAAATTTGGGGAAATTATTTCCTCTACATTCACATGCCCCTCTTGAATAAATCTCAAATGTCAAGAAGTCCTTCCTAAATCAGTTCTTTTTTATGCACAAAAAACTCTTAAAATTTAAAAAAAAGAGAGTGAAACCCCATCTCCACAAAAATATAAAAATCAAGCATGGTAGTGTAAACTAGTCCCAGCTATTTAGAAGGCCCAGGAGTTTGAGGCTACACTGAGCTATGATGATGCCCCTGCATCCTAACCCAGGAAACAGAGAAAGACCCTGTCTCAAAAAAAAAAAAAATTCAATGACAAACCACTGAGGTCAGTTCATGTATCCCTTAAAGCCCTTTTATTCTGTAAAGGTCTTCTTTTCTCTTTTTTCCCCCTCAAAATTTGTTAAACAAACCAGGTTGTTTTTCCTGTGGAGTTTCCCAATTTAGTTACTGATAATTGCATCTCCATATGCCAGGTAACATGTTGCTCTATCCCTATATTTCCTCTGAGTTTGTAGTTACATCTTTAACTTTCATGAGCATTAGCATCATTTCTTAGCAAGAGTTCTTAATAGGTGCTAATCGCATTACGTCAGGTGGCTCATGATGTGTGGTTATCTTTATTGTGACTTTAATGACAAATAGTAATTTTCTAGATCTAATTAAGTGGTTTAAAAAGGTTCCAATAACTGTAAAAATTAATATGAAATATTTCACAAGGAGACATTAGAATCAGTATTGATTGTATATGTACGTGTTAACTTGACTTCTTATTACACTTTCTTACTAGTCTTTGTTGTCTTGTATAAGAGTCTCCAGAACTTTTTAATGGATTATGACATCTGCCAGGTATAGTGATTTTTGACTCCATGGTTCAGGGGGTTTTTTTGTTTGTTTGTTTTTGGCAGTTTTTGGCTGGGGCTGGGTTTGAACCTGCCACCTCCAGCATATGGGGCCGGCACCCTACTCCTTTGAGCACAGGCACCGCCCTCTGTGCTTCAGTTTTTATACCCTTGTCTTTTCCCCTGCATTATTATATCAGGAACTTTGACCTTACTTTGAACAGCCTCAGTAGTGACAGCTCACCCTGCCCTCACCTAGAGTTTTATCTAGGGGATAAAAGGGGATATCTGCTGTCATTTCATCCTATAGGTAAAAGGTGACCATGGAGGGTCCTGATATCATCTTATGCCCTGTCCAACTCAAAACAAAGAGCAGGACTGTCAGATCCTTCTGTGGCCTCTCACTTGATTGCATTCTGAAAGGTTTGGTTTTGTCTCTACAGGGCAGGACATGTCCTCACAGAAAATTGAAGACTTGATGGAAATGGTGAAAAAGCTGCAGAAAGGTCACGTGTTCCTCTGTATCTGAGGCTCAGCCTGAGGTTTGGGGTCAGGCAGATGTAGATTTAATTCCAGGCCCCACAATTTATAAACTTGGGAAATTATCCTCTTCATTTTCTCTTTCTTTTAAAATTTAATTCCTTGAACTAAAAATTGGGCCCCATGATTCAAAATTAAAGAAGCAAAAGGGTATAAGAAACTAAAATGTTTTCCCAAAACCCTGTCCCAAGTTCCTTTCTGGTCAACCATTTAGCTCCATTGTACTCTTTTAGATCCAGAGTTGTCCCTGTCACCTCCCTTTTTCCACCTCACATCCTGCTGCTCCCTACTTGCTCACCAGACTCCTGCCAGCCATGTTCCCGCCTCAGGGTGGGCTTTTTCCCTGGCTGCCTCCCACCCCTATCCAGCTGCCTGCCCTGTTTGCTTGACTTAGGGCCACCATGACATCTTCCCAAATCTGAGAAATAACTAACCACTCCTTTGCTCTTTAACCCCTTGTCCCACTTTATTTCTCTTGAGCACAGTTACCACAACCTGACTCAGTATCTCTATTGATGTTTTTTGTCTCATTCCTTCAGAATGTGAGCCCCATGAGGGCTCTACACTGTTTGCAGTAGGTGCTCAACAGATCTGTGTTGAATGAAGGCAGCAGAGACATAGGCTGGCAGCCATCCCACCTGACTGCTTTGTCATCAACTCAACCTCCTTTCCTTCCTGCAGCGGGAAATCTAGAGCCCCGTGTTGAGGTTCTGATTAACCAGATTAATGAAGTTCAGCAAGGTGAGGTCAGGGGCCTTGGCTGCCAACCCAAACCAGCTACCTGATTTTCTGGGTCCCTTCTTTCAAAAATACTGCCTATTAATGACAACAACAGAGCTAAGTACAAGATGCTCCTGCATGCATCTGCCATAGTCATATGCCCACATGCCCTGCTGCCAGCTAAGCCGAGAAAAAGGGCCTAGGCTCTGGAAGCCTGTGTTCCATAAAATTGGGGCCCACTAAGCTAACTTGAAGGCAAATGTAAAATATCAGTGTTTACAAAGGAATAGTGTAGCTGAAGGCTGCACTCACACTATGTCTGTCCTGCTGTTTGGTGAAGCAAAAAAGAAAGCAAATGCAGAGCTAGGAGAAGCTCGGACCATCTGGGAGGCCCTTCAAAAGGAACTTGACTCACGTAAGCAAACCACGGGTCATCCAAAGGTCCTTACACTGTCTTAAGCATCTTCCAACCTTATATTTTAGACATTCGACATCCTTGCCACAGCCAAGGGCCCTGTACCCTTTCCAGCTTCATGTTCTTTCCTCTCTGCTTGCCAGAGTGCTCAATACCCTCCAAACATGCTCCTAATCAGGGCCCTTGCCAAGATTTTTATGTCCCGCCCCCTCACCCTGATAATACACCATGCAGCTCTGAGCTCCGAAGTCCCCTTCTCGGACAGGCCTTCCCCCATCATGTCATCTCAAGATAGCATCCTGCCCTCACCTAGTCACGTGCCCCTTGCTGTTTGATGTATTTCTTTACAGCCCTTATGTCACTTCATGAGTGAATTTTTTTCTCTCCCCTCCATGTAAAAGCATGGATAATCCTACAGAGTCTTCACAGCCACCCTCTGTAAACACATGGCCCTTTCCTGCTTATAGAGATTGTGGGCACCAGAGGGGAGGGGATGGGGATTTCACCTAAAGGGGGCTACATTTGGGTTGGGGGCAGGGCTGTACCTAAACTCCCATTTGACTGTGGGCAAGTCCTGTTCCTGAGGGTACAAAGGGGTAGTCTCTGATGCCTGAACATGTCACTGTGTTTTCCAGTGCGTGGAGAGAAAGTACGACTGAAGGAGATCTTGAACAAAAAACAAGGTATTTGCAGCTCCCCTGTCTCCAAACTTTTGCCTTTACCACTGTGAAACCCACTCTCCCTATGGTACCTGGAGCCCTTTGAAACCTGCCTTAGTTTGCATCCCTCCTGGGCTTTCCCCAGACTCAGGAAATGTCAAAGCACAGCCAGGTCTCCATGGACCTGGCATGACCCAGCTCTGTTCCCTCTGCTCAAACCCGATGCCTTGATGGGCTCTCACAGGGCCCTGTCACTCTCTCTCTGCAGAGACCCTCAGGATCCTCCAGCTGCACTGCCAGGAGAAGGAAAGTGAGGCACAGAGGTAAGAGCTTCCAGTTGAGCCTGGCTCTGCCTTACCCCTTCATTTTGGCACAGCAGAGAGTAAGGGTAGTACCTCTTAGCCCCACAGCTCTCGTTCTCTCTCTCTGTATGATAGAAAGGCCAAAGAGTGTCTTTCACGCTGGGCTCCAGCAGCAGTTGGTGGTGTTAAGGGTCACTCAATCACTAGCATAACTATTTTTTACATTATCAGTTAATCTTCTTCAGTTGGTTTTTATTATGTGCCTTTTACTCTTCATCATCCAGCAAGTTGGCTGTCTATTTCCTCATCTGTCCACTTATTAAGGCATTGAGACGACCATCTGTCCATTCTCTCTCCATCCATCTCTTATCCTTCTGTCCATCTGTCTACATCCTTAACCCTTTCCAATTTAGTTTTTCTGCCACCTTCACACTCCCCAACTCTTACTTATTTTGAGTGGGAAAGAGGTTGGTGGATAACTTGTAATTATCCTATAGTTTTAAAAGAAAAAAACATAAATACTAACTCACCTAATGATTTCTTTATCTATTTTAGGTTACATAAAATAGTTTCAATGTGTTTTTTTGTTTATATTATTTTTTGAGTGTGATACTTCTTGAAGCAATCTCCAGGATGAAGCAATCTCCAGGATGAAGTTCAGGCTTCCTCTTGCATGTCTCCTGTTAGAAAATGGTTTTTCTCCTTTCACCTTTCTCATTCCTTCTGCTGCAAACCATGCAGTCCTTGGCTGATTTTTTTTTCACTTTGCATTATAAAATGTATCTTCCTATGTAGCCTTTCCTCAGTGCCAGAAAATGATGGTCTTTCTCTCTTTCACAAATTTCTGTTCCTCACATTGCTTACAAACTGAGTAGTGAGATTTCTCCCATCAGGAAGGTGTATCTGCACTTTTTCTTCATTTTCCTTATGAGTGCTGGATGTTGCTTTCACAACTACAGCTTCCATCAACCAGAAGAGTAGGACCTCCTTGTAAATCCGTAACACCCACTCTTCCCATAAACAATGTGTATTCTAAAATATACAGTTTTTCAAATTGAACAGGCTATTTCTTCCTGTAACTAGTAATGGGATGTGTTTGAGGGCCAAAGAATGTACTCAGCGTTGTCACTAACGTCTTATCATGGAATGAGAGGCATATCATTTTCATATCATATTGATAGGCACAGAATTTATATTCCTGAAGTTTCTTCTTCAGACCACCTGGAAAATCCTTCCTAGAAGCCATAACTGCTCATGTTTTAAGTATTTTTACTTTATGCAGTTCCTGAGCAAGTTAAGGGGTTGTGTAGAACCTGTCAGTGTGGATATGATAGCCTGAACCACTCATGTGCTTGAGCCAAAGTAAGATTTGAATGGAATCTTACCGTAACAGGGATTGTAAGAAAACACATAACCATTTTTTGAATCACACAGGCAAAAAATTCATAGACCCCAATTTGCAGGCTTCTTCAGTTTTTTAGCACTTAAATTGAATCCTTTCTTTGAAACCTGCTCTCTAATCTATAGCCACATTTATTCTTGCTGCATTAAGTTCTTTGAATTTATTGTCAGTATACTCACTAACATTCTTCACCTTGCTCCCTTGCGTACGCACACTCCCTTGCACTGTGAACTGTTGAACATCTTCCAACATCAGAGCGGAATAGGAAAATTATTATGTCAGATGAGGTCCAACATAGGATTGAAAGGGTTAATGCTTATTCAGTTATTTTGTTACCAGAGGCCCTAAATCCTGGCACACTGAGATAGGAACTGTTTGGGAAACTCAGGTGATTAGAAGATCTCTGTGCATTTGCCCTTGACCACACCCATGCTGCTCTCTCCAAACCTGAGGAGGCAAGTGTCATGCCACCTCCTGCCCATTACACGTTACCAAGGAGGACCTCAATGTAGAGAGATAGAATAGCCCTTAGCAGAGGGAAGCAGAAGCCCCAACCCCCTTCCCCAGGCAGTCCTTAGGAGAACTTTGCTGAGGGCTGCCTTGCTGCTTCCTAGGAAGCACACCATGCTTCAGGAGTGTAAGGAGAGGATTTCTGCCTTGAATGCCCAGATTGAGGAGGAGAAGAACAAACAGAGGCGGCTGAGGTAAATACCAGTGCCTGATGCCTTGGGATGAACAGGGTGAATTATAGGTGGGGGTAATACCAGGGATGGGAGTTAGAGGAGGGGCCAACTGAGCTGAGCTTTGGAGAGTCAAGGCAGTGACAGTGTTCCCACTGGAGCAGAAAAATTGGGCAAAGCTTCCCCAAAGTCTATGCCTAAAGATCCCTGACCTAGTCCAGGAAGGTAGTCCTATGAAGCTGGGGGTCTCAACCCATAGCCCCTCAAGCCTGTGTGGTCGGTTGGTGCCCCTAGGTTGGATTTTGAGGAACAGCTGGAAGATCTGATGGGCCAACACAAGGACCTCTGGGAATTCCATGTGAGTCTCTCACAGCCACTCCTCCACATCCTCCCTGGCAGCACCAGGCCCAAACTGCAGTCATCCCCAGGTCTTCCTCGCACCAGCCACACTGAGTTGCTGGGCAAGCCATGGGGCTGTTAAGGTCAGCATCACCCTGAATCCATCTTCTGTCACCATCTTTGGGTAACCAATGTCCTCGCTGCTGATCGTTCCCACACATTCCTACTGCCCTCTGCATCTATCCAGTGGTCAGGAGTGTTCCTGATCACACCAAGGTTAAGTTCTTCATTGAGATGTCTATGGGTGTGTCTGGGACCATTATGCATGCAGAACAGTGAGCTCCAAAGCAGCCCTTGTTTGTCCTGGGGGAAGGTTCTAGGTACTAAAAAAAGATATAGACAGGGGTTTAATGTCAGGCGGGAACATTGAGGAGGCCCCAGCAGGAAAGAGAGGAAGGGAGGAGCTGCAGTGCTATGCTGGTAACCAGTTCTCCAGATAGCAGCCCAGATGTGTAGTATTTTCAGGTTTCTCATTTGTAAATAATAATTACATGCCTTTCCAGCATAGCACAGTGGGTATGAAGGCGACAGAGGTCCAGGGGGAGGCAGTGACCAGTACAAAGGCTTTGAGACTGGACTATGGTTATTGGGCATGTAGGGGCAGAGCAGTAGGAAGTGAGGTGCGGTGAGCGAGTAAAAGACAGGTGGGCTTCTTTGAGGCATGGGGGAAGCCAAGAGGTATAGACAGACCTTGTTTCTGTCCCCTCAGAAGCCAGAGCAGCTGGCAAGGGAGATGTGTGCCCTGGAGAGCAGTAAGGAACAGCTGCTCGAGGAAGGTGAGACCAGGGAGGGTGGATGGCCCTTATCTGACCTTACCTGCTGTCACTTTGCTCATCTGCCCCTTCCTGCTGCAGAGAAGCTGGTCGAGGCAAAGCTGGAGGATGTGAAGCATCAACTATACTCCCTGTGCGGGGCCAAGGGTTCCTCTGTCATCACTGAGGGGCTCTTCCTTCGCAGTCAGGAGGCTGCAGCAGCAGCGTAAGATGGGGAAGTGGAAGGGGTGGGAGGAGGGATTAACTGGTGCTGAGCACTCCCTACCTCTCCCAGGCAGCTGTTCCAGGAGGAGAACAAGAAGGCTGAGGAGCTCCTAGCAGCAGCTTCCCAGCAACACCAGCAGTTGCAGCACCGGTGCCAGGAGCTGCAGCAGAAGCGGCAGAGGTGGGTATAGAGCTTAAGGTCCCCTCAGCTCTCCCATGGCCGAGGATGTCTCTATCTCTGTGTCTCTTCACAACCTCTTGTCCCACTACCCCTTTCCCCTCTTCACCCTATCCCACTCTCTACCATCTAGACTGAAGGAGGAGCTGGAAAAGCACGGGATGCAGGTCCTTGCCCAAATCCAAAGCACACAGGAGGAAGGGACTGGCCCCAGAGAGGTGATGAGCCTGGAACTGGGTGGCAAGGAGTAAAGATAGCTCCTAAAGGGGGCTGGGGGCAGAAGTGCAAGAGGGATACGGGGAGTTCTTAGAGGATGCTTTGTGGGGAAGGATGTTCCTAATGGGGACACAGCCAAGGTGGTGGGTGGGAGGAGATGGTCTGGACATGGGGATTGGTAGACACCACTCACCTTGGACCCTGATTTCCCACAGGCCAGTCCAAAGCCCCTAAGAGCCCATGAGGAGAAAGAAGTAGAGCCATCCACCGAGCACAGCCTGGTTTCCTCTTAGGCCATAAGTGTACACTCTACCTTCAACCTCATCCCAAAGGGTTTCAGGAAATAAATGCACTATTTTTGTACAGTGTATGTCAGCTAAGTCTGTGCTGTGGAGGGGTGGGGGTCAGACCCAAAACCCATAGGCTACTAAGACTGGGTGAAACCTTGGCCTGACTCTGTCTCTTGCCTAGGCCAGAGTTATACCTTGCCAGGCACTTGACAAATGCTTCCTTAACCTCCTTGTCCCTAGATTGCTCAGCTCTAGGACCTGAGAGGCTATTCTGGGTCTCCAGGCAAAGGGATACAGGCCTGAGATCCTCTTACAAGACCAGGGGGTCTTGAACCCACCTTCACACATAGATCTTGTGTTGATTTCATCAATTCTCACTCCCTCCCCCGCCCCTCGTCCTTGTGTCTGCCCCGAGTGATAACAGCTCCTTCCCAGACTAGCCAAGGACAAGTATTACTCAGTCCCCTAGACCTCTATCAGCTCACCCCACACCCCCTCCCTTTTTCCTTTCTGTACCCTTAAAAACCCCCTCCTTTTCCAGGCTGCAGGCTTCTCCATTTTCCTGCTGTGCCAGGTGTGAGAAACTCCCAGCCAGGGCTGATTTATAAATAAACCTCTTGCTATTGCATCAGATTTAGCCTCTCGGTGATTTATGTGGGGGATCCCTTGAGCTGGGCACAACAGGATTAATCAAAACTGTTATAAATTAACTCAGGAAACACTATCAAGAATAACATGCCAAGTGGAAATTTCAAAAATACATAGAACTGAGTGGCTGTAAATACATCACATTTAAAAGGTGCAATTCATCTAAGCCCATAATTAGAAGGAACTTTTTAGCTTTTATTAATTCCATAATAAAAGCCAAAAAGCAACCAGTGATTATTAGTTCAATTGATGAGTAAAAGACCTTCAACAAAATTCAATACCTAATAAAAAAGTAGAGCTAGAAGGCAACTTCCTTTAGACTTATTGATGAAGTGTTTAAAGCATTTCATGTTGGGAATAATTTCAAGGATTTCTGCTATATTCAGATACTGTTTATCATACTGGAAATTCTGGACAGTGAAAGAGGTATAAGAAGTTATGTACTTTGCAAATCTAAAAGAATTATGGATAAATTGCAGATGGGCTAAATATTATAAAGTGCTAAATACAAGTCAGTATTAAAAACTCAATTTTATACCTTGTTGTCAGGGCACAAGACCCACAATGACACAACCCCTTGACTAAAAGATATTTTCAAGTAAAGCTACCAGGTTCATTGATGTCTTCTGCTATAGTTTGATTTGTTCCAAATCTAATACTGAAATCTGAGCCCCATTGTTGAAAGTGGGGTTTAATGTGAGGTGCTTTTATCATAGAGCAGATGCCTTGTGAATAGATAAATGTCCAGGGGATGAGTGGGGCTTCATTAATTTCCATGAAATCTGGCTATTAGAGTCTGGCAGCTCCCTCTCTCCCTTGATTCCCCATCGCCATGTGATGTCTGCACATGCTAGCTCCCCTTTGCCTTCCACGGTGAGTGGAAGCAGCCTGAAGCCTTCAGCAGAAGCTGAACTGATACTGGCTCTATGCTTCTGGTATAGCTCACAGAACCATGAACCAAGTAAACATCTTTTCTTTATAGATAACCCAGCCTCAGCTATTCCTTTACAGCAACATTAAACAAATTAAAACATACAAATTACACAAGTGGGTCATGATCCTGGTATATGCTTGGCTCTTTGCCACAACGTCACCTTATGCTTTGAGGCCTAAAGGGAAATCTGGTAAAGTTTACCACTCTCTGTGCCTTTCTAAAAATTGATGGAGATTATTGCATTCTCCAGGAAGCAACAGCCTCCTTCTTCAGCCCCTTGAGGAAGATAGCTTACCTCTTAGTCCTATTCCCTTACTCCAGCTTTCCACTATGAATTCTTGTCCTGAGTTTTTGACTATGACCATATAACCACTTCCTTCCTTTGTGTGTCCTCGTCAAATCCTCATGTTGACACCCTAACTACTATTGTGATAGTATTTGAAGATAGGCTCTTTGGGAGGTAATTATGGTTAGATCAGGTCTTGAGGGTGGGCCTTATGGTGAGATCAGTGGGCTTATAAGAAAAAGATGATCTCCACCCACCCATCACTTGAAAGAACCATGGAAAGACCATCTGCAAGCCAGGAAGAAAACCCTTTCCAGGCATCAAATTGGCCAGCACATTGATTTTGGACTTTTCAGCTTCCAGAACTATAAGAAATTTCTGCTGTTTAATTCAGCTGCTCTATGATATTTTGGTACTGCATCCTGGGCAGACTAAGATTGTGTTACTGGGCATGGGTCACTGCTGTAACCAGTACCTACACATGTGGAAATAGCTTTGGAATTTGGTATTAAGTAGAGGTTTGGGAGAGTTTAAGACATGCTAGAAATATGAATGTTAAAGGCAATTCTGGTATAGTCTCAGGTGGAAATGAAGAACATGTCCTAGGAAACTGGAGAAACAGGTGATCTTTTTTTTTTTTTTTTGAGACAGTCTCACTTTGTCACCCTTCATAGAGTGCCATGGCATCTTAGCTCAAGCAATCCTCTAGGGTTCAAGCCAACCTCTTGCCTCAGCCTCCCAAGTAGCCGGGACTACAGGCGCCCACCACAACGCCCAGCTATTTTTTGTTATAGTTGTCATCATTGTTTAGTAGGCCCAGGCTGGAGGAGAAGCACATACACCTCCAGCCCTGGTGTATGTGGCTGGCGCCCTAACCACTAGTTAGGGTGCTGAGCCATGATCCTTGTTTTAAAGGAACTTGGCTGAACTGTGTTCTAGTGCTTTGTGGAAGGGAAAGAGAAATTTCTAAGCCAAGTGTTGAAGGATCAGCATGGTTCCCCCTATTGCTTATGGAATATGGAAAATGACAAATAAATTGAAGGAAGGAGAAATTGTTAAGCAAAAAGGAATCAGAACTTAAAAGATTTGAAAAATTCTCAGTCTATCCATAGCAAAAAAAATAAGAAAGCATGTTTAGAAAAGAACAGTGATATGGTTGGACTATCACTTGATTAAAGCACTTATGAAATTATAAGAGCAGAGACACTAAATGAAGTAAAGGAATCCTGCCAGACTTCTTAATCTAATAGGACTAGACCATGGAGCTATTTAGTCTATAATGCATGCTGTTCTTTAAGAAAAGGGAAGGACCCTGAAGGCGATTCAGTGATCCTCGGGGCCATTATCTCAGTTCCAACAAGCCATATGGCCTCTGATCAAGTCTTGGGGCTGGCATTGTCCTGTGGAGCTATAAGGATGTGGTGGCCAGATCCTTGGGGACACAACCTATACCTAGAACCATGGAGGGACAGTGCTCAAGTTTTAAGATCTAATGGAACTCACTTTTCTAGGTTTTGGGCTTGCTCGGGACCTATCACTCATTCATGCCTATTTCTTCCCTTTGAAATGAGAATGTCTATACTATGCCTGTCCCACATTGAATCTTGGAAGCATATAACTTTAGTTTCAGTTTCATAGCTGAAAAGGAGTTTTGCTTCAGGATGAATTATATGTCATCAATCACCCACATCTATTTAGATAAAGTCTGGACTTTTTTTTTTTTTTGAGTGGGACATTGATAGAATTTATATGTTGGACACGCTACTGTTCATCCTGTTCAGTAGTACCTTATTTCTTTTACCTCTTGTGCTATTATTTTATGAGATCTGATAGCCTTAGCTTTTGAGCAATTTTATACTAGTAGGTGTCTTTGTGCTGATCCATGTATGAGAATTTCCGGCAGGGCAGGTCTGCTTTGGACAAATTCTCTTACTGTTTGCTTGTCCAAAAATATCTCTATTTCTTGTTCATATGTGAAAATCAATTTTGTAGGATACAAAATTCTGGGCCAGTAGTTGTTCTTTTTAAGACCAAAGATGGCACCTAATCCATTCTGATTTGGAAGGTCTCTGCTAAGATATCTTTGGTTAGCCTTATGGGTTTTCCTTTGTAAGTTACTTAATGTTTTCCTTTGTAAGTTACTCACAGTTTGTAAGAATTCCTCCTTCTTGTTGACTTTGGCCAGTCTGATAACTATACATTTTAGTGATTGCTTCTTTGTAATGATTTTCCCAGGTGTTTGTTGAGCTTCTTGTATCTTGATGTCTTTATCTCTAGCAAGACCAGGGAAATTTTTCCCTATTAGTACCTCAAATGGTTTTTCTAGCCCTTTTGCTTTTTCTTCTTCACTCTCAGGGATGCTTATGATTCTTATATTTGAATTTTTTACATAATTACATGTTTATCATAGGCTTTGTTCTTTCCTTTGGATTCTTTGTTCTTTATTTTTGACTGATGGGGTTAATTCAAAAAAGCTATCTTCAAGCTCCAAAATTCTTTCTTCTGCCTGGTCTAGTTTATCCTTAAAGCTTTCACTGTGTCCTGTTTCCTTAAATTAATTTTTTTATTTCTAGAAGTTCTGTTTGGTTTTTTAAATATTTCTATCTCTTTAGTAAATGTTTCACTCATTTCCTGAATTATTTTTCTGATTTCTTTGAGTTGGTTTTCTATTTTCTCTGGATTTCATTGAGCTTCCTTACAAACAATCTGTATTTGGAATTTTTTTATGTATCATTTCAATATTTTCATTTTGATTGGGATCTCTTGCTTGGAGCGCTGGTGCCCTCCTTTGGGGTTATAATTTTACTCTGATTTTTCTGAAATTCTTACACTGATTCCTTCTCATATGGAGATGTTTCTTCTTTGGGGATTTTCTTTTGTTTAGATGGGGCTTCCCACACACACACACGCATAAAGGTGTGTCCATAGCATATGTTGGGTGGAACCTTTGTCTTTTCTTGTGGGTGCTTTGATGACTGTCTAGGTTCTGAGTGGATGCCTTCTTTATAGGTATCCTTGGTTGGATGCCAGTTGCTAGTTGCTAGTTATTTGTAAGCTTTGGCATTGGTAAGCTATATGTGTGGCAGATTCCATGTCTCTCTTTGATGAGGGAAGATGGAAATCTTTGCAATCCTTTCTCTTTCTCCTGTGGTCTTTCTAACAGCATGAATTATATTGGGATGCCCAGTTTAATCTCTTGAGACAGTTGCTTGTGGCAAGAATCAGCCACACCCTGTATGATTGGGTCATGAAATGCTGTAAAGGGTTATACAAGTTGTCCTCCCTGTCATTAGGTTGTGCTTATCAGAAAGAACCAGCTGCAGTCTTATTTTCTTGGGCCTTGTGATAGCTCTAGTCAGGAGGGGCACTCAAAGGCCTCAGGTGGTCTGCAGGGCCCTGGGGCTTCCAGTGAGTCCTTATTCTGAACCACAGCATGGGTATGTAGAAGAGGTAGTCTGGGCAGGGCTGGGTCAGGTGAGCTGCTCTCAGGCCCTGCCAAGACTGCAGAGCAGCTATCTTGGCTGGGGTTGAGGGCCCACTCCCAGGTCATTGGAGAAGACCACAAGGATGAAGCAGCCCTAGACAGTCTGCTTGTCTGAGACTCAGCCTGGCTGTCTGGAGCAGCTTTTGCTCTTCTCCTCCATGGCAAACACCAATATTTTAATAATTGCTAGTGTTCAGTTAGTTCTGACATGGAAAGTTACTCATTATAGTCATTGTTATCTTTTTAAAAATTTAAATAATTTTTATTGACCCTTTTCCCCTTTATACAAATGTAAGAAGCTACATAAGTTACATCGATAATGCTGAATGGCAACAAATTTATAGATTAATATTGGAGGAGTTGCCACCCCAGAGTTGATTCTTCCCTACTGTCACATTAAATCTCAACATTGCATTAGGTCATCTTTTGTGTTCTTTAGTAGTTTGCAAATTTTCTCCATAAATGTATAGTTTTTGTTAGATTAATTCCTAGGGCTTTTCTCTTATTATTTTTGTGTCCATTTTAAATGGGTGGTCTTTAAACTACATTTTCTATTTTACTGCTAGTGATTATCAAATCTGTGTTTTCTTTTCAACATATTAATTTAAAGCCCTAAGTATTTTTGGTCATTAAATGTCAGATTTGTTTCTAAATCAAAAAAGAATTCCACAATTTACATCTTCTCTCCATTATCTTCTTGCCATCTGTATAGTTTTCCTTTATATATCTTATGTTACTAAACTTTAAGTATGTTCTAATATCTATAAGAATTCCTTTTTTAAAAAAAAATTTAATATTAGACCTATTCTTTCTCACTCTTCTTTTCTTTTTTTTTTTTTTTTTTCTTTTTTATAGATATATTATCACTTTATTGCCTTTGGTATATTGCCATGGCCTTAAACAGCACACAGCAACCACCAAAACCTGGGATTAAACAATTTTCTTGCCTCAGCCTCCCAAGTAGCTGGGACTACAGGCGCCCACCATAACGCCTGGCTATTTTTTTGTTGCAGTTTGGCTGGGGCCGGGTTTGAACCCGCCACCCTTGGTATATGGGGCCGGCACCTTACCAACTGAGCCACAGGCGCCACCCTCACTCTTCTTTTCTTTATTAGTCTTGAGATCTACCTGTATAGATTTGCTATTTTATTTTGTTAGTTTTTCCCCCAATGTCTGTATCTTCTTTGTTTTTTGTATCATTAGTTTCTGCTTTGTTTTCTGACTTCACTTATGTTTTCTTGATGTTTGCTTTCCTATGTTTTTCAAACCTTTTTTTTTTAATTAATTAATTTATTTATTTTTGTAGAGACAGAGTCTCACTTTATCACCTTCAGTAAAGTGCCATGGCATCACACAGCTCACAGCAGCCTCCAACTCCTGGGCTTAGGTGATTCTCTTGCCTCAGCCTCCCAAGTAGCTGGGACTAGAGGCACTCACCACAACGCCTGGCTATTTTTTCATTCTGCAGTTTGGCCAAGGCTGGGTTTGAACCCGCCACCTTCGGTGTATGGGCCCGGTGCCCTACTTGATAAGCCACAGACACCGCCCATTTTCTAACCTTTTGAATTTAATTGTTCCTTTACTAAACTTTAGTTTTACCTTTTTAAACAATATTCCTACTACTTTTTCTTCAGTTCTATCTTAGTATTCCTAGTAGAGATTTATTTAACCACTGGCTAAAAAGGAAATCATAATATAAATTGTTAAAAAGCAAAAATAAAAACTGTAAATACATTTTTTCTTCACTCTTTCCTAGCACATAAAAATTTTATAACCATAATTACTACCTGCCTCTAGGAAGACAACATCTATGTGAAATTAGTATATACAGAGAGCTTGCCAATAGAGCTAATGAGAACCTTCTTTAAAATTTAAAGAGCTGGCATATTGATTGTCATAATACGAAAATGAAAAGAGGCTATGACTGAGCTTGGGAATGAAGCACTGGTTGAAATTTGTGTCCCAGATCACAGCATGAGGCAGACTGGAGGGGTGGCATTAACGTATCTCTGGACCTTGTTGACCAGTGGCATTCATGTGGGGTATCTGGGCCCTGTGACTCATGTGAGGCCTTTGTCATGGCCCACCATGTCAACTTCCTCATGAACTTTACCTGCATTGACAAAGTGGCGTCCCACATGTGTCATAAAGAGTCCCTGAAATGCCATCCTAAACAGGGCAAAAGGTTGCAGAAACTTGCCTCTACAATCTACCAAGAAAAATCTTTGCTTCTATCAGTTATGCTGTGTTCTGAAACTTCAGTGAGCGGGTTTTGGACTGAACAACTGACGTGCTGAGAGGACACTGTGGGACAATTCTGTTTATGCCACAACCTTCCCCATGATTAATGGGAACTGTGAGTGGAGGGATTACAGATGTTCCCCTTCCAGAACAAAGATGCAGAGAGTTCTCACTTCAGACAATGATCTCATGTGTACCCACTGACCGTCATTCTAAACGTATGAGAAGTAGAGGAAAACATGGTCGGTAAGCACCAGGAAACTCTCTAGGAACTTGTACATGTGAATGGGCATCAAATGCTCTCTATAGCCCTCTAGGATAGGTATTTACATTTTTTTTATTAATTTTGTTAGGGAGTCATTGAAGGTGCAAAGAACCAGGTTACACTGCTTGCATTTGTTAGGTAAAGTTCTTCTTATAATTGAAAAGGAAGAAACTGTAATTCAGAGGCTCTAGATAACATGGGAGAGGACACCCATTTGTAGAGCCAGATGCAAATTCATGGCTGCTTTCCCGTAACTACACCCTGCTTTTTGGTGAACAAAACTTTCTGACCCAGGACAGTGTAGATTGACAAGTGTTGTGTTGTGACAAGAAAACTATATTAGTTTTATCAAAGGCTCCAGAGATCCACATAAGCACTGCAGATGGGCCCTAAGCTTTCATAAGCCAAAAGAGCCCAGAGGTTTGTCCCAGGTCACATGGCTAGTATAGATATGCTGGCTCTCACATCCTGTGCATAACCCCACAAGTATGGAATTAAATTTGAGATTCCAAAACAATCATTTTCTTCCTGATGTACATTTGCCATTGCTCTAAAAGTCACTATTACCATTTCATGTCATCTTCCTTATGATGAAAATATTCCAGAACCCTAACTCTAACCCTAACCCTAACCCTATACTCACCACTCACTAGGCATGAAGGAAAAATTAAGATACTATTGTGCATATGAGAACTCAGAAAATATCCACACTCTACCCTGTATATGGTGATACTCCATGAAACACAAGGTGAACTTAAGGGAAGGCACAGCAAGAGTGCATCAGAGTGCCCACCCCTTCTTTCCTTGTCTACTACAGGGACTGTTCCTGCTGAAATGATCCAAATTTCTTAACCCAACAGATTTTGTTCACAAGGTGAGTCAAGCAAAGTAGTGACCATCAGAGCAAACATGGCAGCTGCATGTCAGCCCTTATCAGAGACGGGAAAGTCCCTTATGTGAGAGATTATTGAATGACTTGAAACTTCATGATTAGCTAAGAATTTAGGCATTTTAGAGAGGACATCCTTCACTTCTCCTTTTAAAGAGAGAATCACAAAACTTGAATGTGAAATATTATGTCACGGCTGAAGAGATGCCTTCACCTCAAATCACCACAAGCCTCTGTTAAGCCTCAGTGTTCTTGTACCTCAGCACCCAGCCCACCTGGCATTAGCTGGGATATCTCTAAATCACCTGTGCAACCTGCCCGCAGCAGGAGCTCTTGCTGTAGGGCAGGCAGTTGTGTCCCAAGGTTCACATTTCTAGTGATGAGAACAGGAGGTGGGTCAGGAAGGGGCAAAGCCCCAAGTTCATCTCCTCTTCACCATGCAGAAACTAACAGTGGTAAAGTCCCACAAGCAGCAGGGAGATTAAACAGAGCCACTGTTTTGGGAGGGCTATGGAACATCAGTCATTATTGATCCCTGGCAGAAACCCAGTACTGCAATTAAGTGCCAATAGGACTATGTCCTGTAAGATAACTGATTTTCCATCAATTATTATAGAAAAATCACAAAATAAAGGAGAACTAGATCTGACCAATGTTTAAAAATGTGATATTTTTGTGGCATCCTAAAGTTATTTAACACTGACCACAAATAGTCACCAACAAAGTTCATACTTTTCCCTTTATTTTTCACTCCTAATATCTAGTCATCACTTAGGCTCTTCACTAAGACTGAAAAGAGAACCAAAAGAAAGAATTTGGGTATCTCTTGGTGGCTACCAGCAGACACAGAATGGCCAGAAGGTCTGAATATCTGACAGCTACCCTCCCCAGCAAACCCTGATCTTCTTCAGGTTGTGAAATGGAGGTTCCAGCTGGAAATCTGGGCCTCACCTGGGGCACCACCTTTTCTGTCCCTGGCTCATTACACCTCCAGAATATCATCCCAGCCCCTCCTCAGTGCAGAACCCACATTCAGCACATCAGAGCCCATCTCAAGACAGAAGGCACACATGCCCTTCACCTGCTAAAGGCCTCCAGAGAGTTTGCAGGCACTGAGGGTAAAACTTATAGTCCTTGTAAAGACTGCCATTGCCCCACCTGGCCTGGACTCTGCCTAGGTATCCTGCAGCCTCCTTGAGTTCAGCAGCGTGACCCTGCCCCTGGCTATACCCCAGCTCAGGCCATCCCTGATCACTCCTCTCACTTTCTCAGCTCTTCCTGCCACAGCATGGTTACATCACATGTGGCAGCCATATTTGGCCTTTGTCACTCCCTGTGTCTAGATGGTGTCCAGGAAGTTCAGGGCCATTGGCTGGTGTCCACACAGGCCTGTCCTATGCATGCAGATCTTTGTTATCTTATTTCCTCACCAGACATCTCACGGGCTTCTCCTTTGAGATCAGTAGATACAAAGTCCACCTATTCCTTTCAGGTGTGACACACTGCACTCACTCATTTCCCTAAAGAGGTCCATTTTGGTTGCTTCCAGTTTTCTTGTTTATTTGTTTTTGTTTTTGTTTTTGATTTTGCTTACTTATTTTTGTATTTTATTTTTAATTATTTGGGGTACATAATAGTTATATACATTTGTTTTTGTTAGTTTACATTTTGCCCACCATAAGTGATGCTGCATGATATTGAATTAAAGACCACGTTAGTTTTAGTTATAGAACAGAATATAGAAGTTATAGACTTGGAAAATAACATAATATAAAAATATAAAATAACAATGTAAATAACATTATAAAAATAACATAAATAGAAAAATGAGGGGTAGAAGAAGGAATATAGCTAGAGAAGTGAGTCCTAATAGCATCTTTCATAGTAAATGTCAATATACATGCATGTAATATATTTGTAAGAGGAGAAACAGCCTCAACTCCCTCTTGCTGTAAAAGTTCCTTAATGATCTAACTAGTTATCAGTCAGTGACATCAGCCAGTCCTTCCCTGATTTTGATGCTGTGATGACCCTGGGCTGAAGAGGAAAAAACACCAGATGTGCAACTGGGGAAAGTAACAAATACAAAGTCCTCCAGCAGGAGATCAGAGAGCAGCTGATTTTCAGCTGAAGACAGTAACTTGAGGGAGGATGTAAGAACTCTGTGAAGCTTTCTCAAAGCAAAGCAAGCTTTCAGGACAATCTGTCTTCCTGGATTCTGCACCTTGGTAATTAATAAAGGACAATTTTAACCCACACAAGTGTCTGGCTGTTGTTCGTGGTTACAGGGGCCCCAGTCACATACCACATAAAAATATACACACTATTAAAGTTTTTGAAAGCATAATCACTCTGACTTCTTAGTATTGTTCAGAGTATCTTTTAGAGGAATCTTTTAGAAAAAAAAAATCATTGTTATCTCAAATCATTTATTAGAAGTTCAAAATTTTCTTCCTTTTCATTAGGTTTTGTATTTGTTAAACTAAAATAAAATTTAATTCTGATATTGAAAGTAGTGTCTATGGTTCGGTCTCACTTTTATAAAAGCATTTTTTATGCATTTATGCAGCTTCACATTAATCTACCTTATCTGCATTTACTTACACAGCAATATGGATGTTATTTCATCAAATATTAATAGTTTTTATTTCTGGGAGAGTTTATTTTGTATAAAATTCCCATTTTTATTTAATTGTTCATAGTTTGAATGCTAAAAATAAATATACATAATGTTAAAGGAAACAAAACAAAAACTCCAACTCTGCCTAGGGATTATTTTATATATCAATACTCTATTGCTTTTAATCCTTTAGAAGAGATTTACAAAAGAGGAATAATTGGGTAAAAGGGTACATGCATTATTTTCATTTGAAGAAGTATTTCTGGGTTACTTCTCAAAAGGTTGTATCAGTCTCCATTTTCATCCACTATGCATGTCCTGCTTCCCCACACTTTGGCCTCAATAAATCTTTGTGCTTGTATTTATTTTAGGTAAAAGTGGAGGGTGAATAATATATTACTTTATTGTCCTCACCTTGTTATTGGTGAAGCTAAACATCGGTTCCTTTTTGCCACTAGAATCAATATTGCAATATCCCGCCTTGTACTCATGTCCAGGTGTATGCTGTTTTTATTTCCACAGGACATGACCCCAAGGTGAGACTTCTGGGTCAGAGATCTATTTGTTTTATTATGCTCACAGTGAATTTTTTCCTACAGAAAAAAGGAAACAGATATGTGTTTTCTCAAATGGCTTCCACATTTTCTGCCTTGCCTAGGACAGATTTGTTTAAATAGTCTCCCAGATTCTTTTCATAGATAGATGAATAATCTTTAAAAATTTATTGTGCTTCATACACAACTGCTCCAGCACAAATCACCACTGTGGTTTGTGTGGAGACACTACAGGGACACAGGTCCTTGTGCCTTGGTTCTGTTGCTAGGGCTGGCTTTGGGTCTGGGCAACAGTCCATCATGGCTGCTGGTCACTGACACTCAGACAGAAGAAGCATGACACCACACAGTCAGAGGATGTGTTAGAGGACAATGTGAGGAGTCATCTTTTTTTTTTTTTCTTTTTGAGACAGAGTCTCATCATGTCACCCTTGGTAGAGTACTGTGTGGTTTCACAGCTCACGGCAACCTCAAATTCCTGGGCCCAAACAATTCTCTTGCCTCAGCCTCCTAAGTAGCTGGGACTACAGGTAGCCACTACAACATCTGGCTATTTTTTTGTTGTTGCAGTTGTCATTGTTGTTTTAGCTGGCCCAGGCTGGGTTTGAACCCACCAGCCTCAGTGTATGTGGCTGGTGCCCTACTCACTGAGCTGTAGAGACCATCCTGTGAGGGGCATTTTGAAGCCTCCCACACCTTTATGTTTACTTGTCTTACAATATTTTGATAGTGCTCAAGGTAGTAAGCTAGATGGGTACAGCATGACACTTCTATCCAAAGACGATGCAGTTTGATTCACTTTGAAGGAGAAGGGGTCTACCTAGACAGTGGCCCCTTACCTCTGGGAAGAGTGCTACAGGTCCCTGGCAAACAGTAGCAGGCACCCGTCACAGGGTTTTGACCAACAGTGAACTTAGCTCACTCCTATGTTGTAAAAACTTGTCCATCTTTAGAGTGCAAGTGATGAGAAAATATAAAATACTTTCAAAATAACAGAATCTTTAATGTGAATGGTGTTGCCTGCATATGAAGTCTTGGACAGCCACAGAGGGACAAGCACATACAGTAGCCCTCACAATAGATCACATGTTTGGAAACACGGACAATGATCCTTGAAAGGTGCTATGTGTGCTCCTATGATAACACACTTGAGACCGGATAATTTATGAAGAACAGAGATTTATTTATCAAAGTTCTGGAGCCTTCAGGCATGTGGCTAAACCTGACAATGCTACTAACTGTAATTTATTTATCCAACAGATGCTTATCATGTGCCTAGTCTTTGCCAAATACCATTTGATCCAAAAGGAACAACTCAGAGTCCAGTGCCGCTGGGAATCTCCATTCCAGCCTTTGCTGTGTTAAGAGCTTTTCTCTATTCTCTAATTTGATCACACAATACTTCTGTGAGGTGATTCTGTTAGTTGTCTCTTCACAGACACAGGCAAAGGTACTGCCTGCAGTTGCACCACCAGTCGTAGAGGGATCACGGATGTGAGCCACGGTGGCAGCAGAATCCTGCAAAACTGCTCCTCCTGGGGGCACTAGTGGTACCCATCGGAGTATGGCCCTCACACCACCTGTTCCTCTGTCCCAAGATGCAGATTCCAAACATGTTTTTAGGAAGATCTGGGCTCTGTCCTTTTCTCTGGGCTCCCTGCAGAATGAGGTATATCAACTTCAATCCACTGACTTTCCTGCAAAGGCACAAAATGGTCTTAGCTGGTAACAGAGCATAGCATTGACCTTAGACACGTGTAAGACCCTTGTTTATGTAACTGGACATTTGTCAGAAGATCAGTTTAGACACATAAGGGAGCTGTTGTACTTCCCTCCCTCTCGACCCATTCAAATAAAATTTGAGCAAGACCAGAAGTTGCTCAATGGTGCTCATTGCCCCTCTTTGGGAGGACTTGCTTTGGACTTGCATTACCAGCCATGGCCACTCTTTGAAATGGCAAGGCCATATCTGAGAGGACTGTACATGGTTCTGGGCTCCTCCCTCATGTCTTCTCTTGCCTGACTTAAGTTTATATGAAATTTCATGTTTTGGGAGGCACCTGTGGCTCAAAGAAGTTGGGCACTGGCCCCAGGTACCAGAGGTGGCGGGTTCAACCCTGGCCCCAGCCAAAAACTGCAAAAAATATATATATATATCATGTTTCTTGTCCTTTCCAATAATTAAATCCTTTTGAAACAAGTTTATTTTCATTCCAGAACACAAGGTCTTTGTTCCCACTAATGAGAATACTGGCAAAATTTAGGGAACACGGAACTTCAAAAATATTCTCCTTCTGTGTTTGAGGACCTGGCAGCACAACATAGTACTGCTCTTGCCGATGGGGAAAGACAGGAGCTTGTCCTGTGCCATGAGTGTTTTCACAACACAAATATTTGAAAGTGGTTGCAAAATTTGGGTTGAAATCACTGATTTGTATGTGAGAGTTGAAAACCACTGAACTAATGACAACAAACATTGATCAGAGACTTGCAAAGTCATATCACCCGAGGCAGCTATAGGAACACACGCTGAGCAGGGCCTCCTTCCTCAGGAGGGAAAGGCAGAGAGAGACAAGGGTATTGACAGCTGTCTTAGTCCATTTTGTGTTACTATAAAGGAATACCTGAGACTAATAATTCATAAATAAATGCAACTTATTTGGCTCATAAATATGAAGGCAGGGGGTTCAGGGTTGGCCATCTGGGTCTGTGAGAGCCTTCGGGAGTTTTCATGCAGGACAGGAGGTGAAGGGGAGCTATGTGTCAGAGTTCACAAAGGAGGAAGAGAGACTGGAGGTGCACGGCTCTTTTTAACAACCAGCTCTTATAGGTCTAGTAGTAAGAACTTACCCCCAAGGAAGGGCATTAACCCACTAATGAGGAATCTGCCCCCATGATCCAAACAATTCCCACCTCAAACACTGGAGATCCAAATTTAGCAAAAGGTTTGGAGGGCCAAACATTTAAACCACAACAGGGACCCAGTAGAGAGGGTTCACACTCAGTTTGGCAGGCAAAGGTGATTTCAGAGGAAATGGTACAGAAGATGCATCTTGACAGATGGGGAAGATCACTATGAGTATGTCTCTTTCATTTAAATGGCATAATCTAAACACTTCTTAAAGTCTTCCTCTCTTTCCCACAGTTATCCAGAGCTGTAATGCCAGGAAAGTGTCCTCCATTAGGCACTTAAACCATTGGGAAGAGCCTGTGTTGTGACCCAACAACTGTTGTACTAGCTTCCTGCTGACAAACTTTCAATCTGTCTCCTTCTCTATACATGACACTGAGATGAACAGAACTATCTTGGCTCTTGGCAGGTGGAGATGCATGAGACCCTGGTTCAAAGATGAGAGTATGAGTACAGCCACACAGAGAGCCTGGGATACCCACAAGCCTGCCAGAGAAGCTGCCCATCTTTATCTCCTATGAGTATAAACAGTGGCTGCTGCCCTCTGACCAGGGGCCAGGGTATCACTGGCCCACCTAGTGCCCAGAGTCAGGGAGAGAGACTTCCCAGAAGCCCAGGTTGCTTCTGGGGGCCTCATGGGTTTGAGAACACAGGGACACTGGTGGAGACAGGCAAGCAGTCAGCAGAGCCACCCTGTACAGGTACTTCCCTGGATCCTCTGCCTGCTAGGGAAAATGGGTGTGCAAGAAGAATAAATGCATACAGCCCAGCCTGCTCAAACCTACTGCCTTTGCTGTAGCCCCCCAAGAACCCAGACCCCATGAACTTTCCCCTGCACTAGGTTGGAGCTGTCATCCTCCACTGTACAGTGGATCATCTGGGAGCTATTAAAATGATAAGGCCAGGACCCACCAGGTATTATAACTTCTGTGGTTTGGAGAGGGCATGGAATTGGCTTAAAGCTCCCAGATGCTTCCAGTGGGAGTCAGGACTGAGGTCATGCTCCTACCAGAGCAGGCCCTGACCCAACCCACTCCGGACACAGGCCTGCCAGGGTTGGCACTGTGGCCTTTCATCTTTCAAGACTCCAAGGAACTACATAGGCATCTCTTCCTCTGGCCTCAAAGATCTCAAGGGGATTCTCTCCTAGGCCAGAATTTCCCATACCTGTGGAGCCTGGAACAGACAAGTCTACCAACACCAATCTGTGGCAGCCCATCTAAGCTCCAACTGCCTAGACATGAGGGGTTGAACACTGGACAGTTCCAGTTCACTGTGAAGAGCTCTCCTGGGGAGTCCCTCAGCCAAGAATCCCTGCCAGGAATGTCTTAATTCCCCAGAAATCCTATCCAGGAAGCACCTGAGGCAATTCAGAGAAGCACATGAGGAGTCTCCAGATATGTCTGACAGGCACCTGCCAGAGAACACATAGAGAACAGAATACCAGTTAATCAACTCACAACTGAGACTATAGTTCCCCAAAGAAGTAACTATCATGTATGAGCAGGCCTCCAGGTTCTTTCTCTGGGAAAGTGCTGGCTGGAAATCCACACTCAGTAGGTTGGCAGTGTGAGTCATGTGTCTGCCATGCTTGTATGCACCTGTGCACACACTCACACAGAAACATACTTCATGTGACATGCACGCAGACTTGAGTCACTGAACACAAATGCCTACACAGGACCTGTCATGCTGACCCTCCCCAGGCCCTCATATGGAACACACTGTTCCAAATCAAAACCCTTGACTTTCAAGCACATCAGGCAGGGAATCCCCCAGGCAGTGGCCTCTCTTTCTGTAGAAACACGTGGGATTTCTGAATCAGGCCCCAGCTGTTCGCTTTCCCATCGCTTCATGGTGTCAGCACTTTCCCTTATGAAACTGCAAGTCATAGAGGGTGGTGGGCTCTGCTTTGGCCTAGCCAGGGGGCTGATAACAGCCTCCTTTTATCTCATCCTTGTGGAACCTCAGAAAGTTCTTATTCAATTTAACAATACATTTTAATATTTATTGAATCCATACTAAGGGAAAGTTGTGCACTTTCTATAAAATAACTCACTGATTATTAAAATACATATCTCTGCTAATTCCCAGAGCTGCCAAGCCCAATTTGTCCCCTTCTCCCTGCAGACCTTGTCTCACTCTGGACTCTCCCACACATGGAGTGGAGCTGCCAGGTGCTGATGAGGGCAAGTACCCAGCATCAGCCACTGAAACTCCCTAGGGACTCTCAAACTTCCTACTCCCTGACACAGAGTGCCCAAAACACCATTTCTGGGTGTGGACTCTTCCTCATTGCCCTCTGGGGATCCTCTTGCATTCAGATTTAGAGGGTACCTAGCTTTGTGTTTTTATAAGGAGGATGAGGCCCATAACTTAGGGCCACTTTTACACATTTACTTATTTAATACTCTCATGTCTGTGTGGTAGGAGCTACCCACTAATCTCACTTACATATGAAATCTAAAAAGAAAGATGAAATATACACAGATAGAAAATAAACAGTGGTTATCCCAACTAGAGTAGAAGGAGGAAATGGTGAGGTGTAGGTCAAAGGATACAAAATAGCAAATATGTAGAATGAACAAGTCTAGAAACCTAAGGTACAATATGAGGGCTATAGTTAAGAGTAGCATATTGTATTCAAGAGTGCTGCTATATAAGTATATCTGCTCTTTCCACAGAGATAAAAAAAATGGGTAAATGTATGAGATGATGGGTGTGTTAGTTTGTTCCACTATAGCAACCACACACACACACACACACACACACACTTACTTCATGTTCTATGTCTTAAATATACAAAATACAATTCATTTTTTTAAAAATAAAAAATACAATTTATTTTTTTTAAAGAAAAAATAATGAATGATAAGGAAATCTAGCATTTGGAAATTAAATAACCAGCAGGTGGCAGAACATTGGACAACAGGAGCCAACTTTTGTCATGAGAAGATTCTGGGGTCTTGAGAAGGGATCCCCTTCTCTGGTCTCCTTTCTTTTTTTTTTTTTTTTTTTTATTGTTGAGGATTCATTGAGGGTACAAGAAACCATGTTACACTGGTTGCATTTGTTAGGAAAAGACCCTCTTACAATCGTGTTTTGCCCCCAAAAGGT
>CAUYON010160987.1:0-10355 GCA_963573935.1 Arctocebus calabarensis
AAAAAATAATTGTCTAAAATTATACACACTAACAAAGTATCTCAAGAATGGAAGAAAAAGTATCCAATGTATACAGCCCTAATATGAAGCAAATTTATATTTTTCATGTGAAGGCTACAACCCAATTATTGCACAAGAAGATAGGGAAAGGGGAGAAGGAGGGAAGGGGACGGCGAGGGTGGGGGGAGGAGGGTAAAGGGTGAGAACACACTAGGTGCATGTTTGAAGGGTGAGGAGAAAACTACTAAATGCAGAACACGAATGTTTTCACACAGTAAATGAGAAAATCTCATGAATGTTATATCTAACAGGCGGATGAAAAAATCTCAGATTGTATATGAAGCTCACACACTGTACCCCATGATTGAACTAATGTACACAGCTATGATTCAATTAAAAAAAAAGAAAATAATAAACTTAACCATTCAACAATTGGATTTAACAGACATCTACAGAACATTTCATCCTAACAAAATTGAATACACACTCTTCTCATCAGCCCATGGGTCATCCTCTACCATTGACCACATCTTAGGTCACAAGTCTAAACCCCAGCAAATTTTAAAAAATAGAAAGTATTCCTTGCATCTTCTCAGACCATCATAGAATAAAAGTTGAACTCAGTAACTACAGGAATCTGCGTACTCATACAAAAACATGGAAACTAAATAACCTTATGCTGAATGATAGCTGGGTCATAGATGAGATTAAGAAGGAAATCATCAAATTTTTGGAACAAAATGATAATGAAGACATGAATTACCAGAACTTCTGGGATAATGGAAAGGCAGTCCTAAGAGGGAAATTTTTGCAAGCCTTCCTCCAGAGAATGGAAAGAGATGAAGTCAACAACTTAAGGGGACATCTCAAGCAACTGGAAAAGGAAGAATATTCAATATTCTTCAGAATATTCAGAAGAAAAGAAATAACCAAAATTAGAGCAGAATTAAATAAAATTGAAAATAAAAGGATTATACAACAGATCAATAAATCTAAAAGTTGGTTTTTTGAAAGGATCAATAAAATAGATAAATCTTTGGCTAACCTAACCAAGAAAAAAAGAGTAAAATCGCTGCTTTCATCAATCAGAAATGGCAAAGATGAAATAACAACACACTCCTCAGAAATCAAAAAAAATCCTTAATGAATATTATAAGAAACTCTATTCACAGAAATACAAAAATTTGAAAGAAATAGATCAATACTTGGAAGTATGCCACCTTCCTATACTTAGCCAGAATGAACTGAAAATGTTGAACAGACCTATATCAAGTTGTGAAATAGCATCAACTATACTATACTCTCCCTAAAAAGAAAAGCCCAGGACCAGTGGGCCTCACATCAGAATTCTACCAAACCGTTAAAAAGAAAATAGTACCTATATTACTTAACCTTTTCCAAAATATAGAAAAAGAAGGAATATGACCCATCATGTTCTATGAAGCAAATATCACCTTGACCCCCCAAAGGTGGAAAAGACTCCACAAGAAAAGAAAATTATAGACCAATATCACTAATGAATATTGATGCAAAAATATTCTACAGGATCGTAGCAAACAGAATCCAGAAACACATCAAACAAATTATACACCATGACCAAGTGGGTTTTATCCCAGGGTCTCAAGGCTGGTTCAATATACATAAATCTATAAATATAATTCATCCAATAAACAAATAAAAAACAAAGACTATATGAGTAGCTAGATGGTAGACCAGAAGGATCATTCAACTGAACTTTCCTAGAATGACTAGGGAAAAACAGAGAACCCAGCCATACATAACATGGGGACCTTACCCAGAGTCATAGCTCAGGAAGCACAGCAAGGAAGTAGAGAGCTGGATACAGCATATAATCCAGAGCAGTGGAAGGCTGATGAATTAGGCAAGTAATTGCAACTGATTGGGATTGGCTGACCAACCCCAGAGGCCTGGGAAGGGAGGAAGCCTATCCAGAATTTTCAGTTGTTGAGAGAAGCTGTATTATTGAGTGGAATGCTTGGAAGAATGGGCAGACTCAAACAGTATACAGCAACCAGATTTGTCAGTGAGAGTGGATTTGCCATAGGCTTGGTGGCTGGCGAGGCAGCCATACTGAGAAAGTCTAAGTGACCAGGGGGCTGCTATTGTGGGAAGACCATGAGTAGGTCTTAGCAGGGGCCTAAAGCACAATTACATCTTCAGGAATAAGAACTCCACTCTTCGAAAAGCCTGAGGGACTCCTTGCATCCCCATGGGAATTGGAGTCAGGGAGCATTGTGAGACCTGCCCCTGAAGGATTCTTGTGAGCTTTAAGATCCCAACCCAGCAGGGTCTGGATGTTGAGGAAAAAATCAGATCACTGAAGGCTGCTAAGTTTGGAACAAGGACCATAGAGGTTGCTGTTTGTGCTGTCTCCTTAAAAAAATCCACAGTGCCACCTGGTGTCCTGGTGATACATTGCAACATACTGTCATCAACAGCAAGGACTTCTGTTTGAAACAAAGGAGGCAGTGAGAAGGACAAAGGAAGACAAGGAGGTGAACAAGAAGAAAGAACACATGTGAAGGAACCAAAAAAAAAAAATTCAGACAAAATGAAAAACCACAACAGAGTAACTCCCCCAAGGGACCATGAGGCAGCTACTGCAGAAGACTCCACCTATAAAGAATTGATGGACATGACAGAAAGGGAATTTAAAAGATGGATGATAAAGACAATAAAAGAAATGGATGATAAATGGAAAGACAGAACCAAAAGTCAGACGAGAGATATGTAAAATACAAAAAGGATATGGTGGGGCTTAAGTAAATGGAGACAATCACGGAATGTAAAGATTCAGTAGAAAATATCAAAAAGAGGTTAGACCATGGAAAAGAAAGAACCTCAGAGCTAGAGAATAATTTTTTTTAATTAACCCGGGTAGTTAAAGAAGCAAAAAAGAAGAGAGAGAAAGCAGAACATGTGCTTAGACAACTACAAGACTCCATGAAGCATTCAAATATAGGAATAGGGATTCCTGAAGGGGAAGAAGATTGTCCCAAAGGAATGGAAGTGCTACTGGAGATGATCATAAAGGAAAACTTCCCAAGTTTTACTAAAGACCCCAACACACTCCTTTCAGATGGTATCAAATCCCAGCTCATCTCAGCTCAAACAGAGACCCTCCAAAACACATTGTAATGAACCTGTCCAAAGTCAAGATGAAAGAAAAAATTCTTCAAGCAGCCAGGAGTAAGTGCCAACTGACCTATGGAGGCAGAGCCTTTACGATGAATGACAGCAGACTTTTCAACTGAAACCTTCCCAGACAGAACAGCATGGTCATTCACCTTCAACATTCTTAAACAAAACAATTTTCAGCCCAGAATTTTGTTATCCTGCTAACCTAACCTTCAAAAATGATGGAGAAATCAAATCTTTTGTGTATATACAAGCTCTGAGGAAGCTTGCCACGACAACACCAGCTCTACAGGAAATACTTAGACCTATTCTCAACACTGACCACCACAATGGACCACCAACAAAGTAAACACCCAGAAGCTAAAGGTCAAAAGATAGCTTCCACAATGGCACAAAGGATAAAACTACACAAGAAACTTTCAGAAAATAAGATGAATAGAAGTCCGCCATACTTATCAATTCTCTCAATAAATGTCAGTGGACTGAATTCAGTGCTGAAGAGGCACAGGCTGGCTTAATGGATAAAAAAAACCACAAGCCATCCTTATGCTGTCTCCAGGAGACACACCTAACCTTGGAGGACAAATCAAGACTCAGGTTTATGGTATGCAAAACAGCATTTCAAGCAAATGGAAATCAGAATAAAGAGGGGTTGCAATATTATTTTCAGATAAAAACAGATTTAAAACAACTACAGTTAAGACGGACAAAGATGGACAAACTACCTTATGCCGAATGATAGTTGCCTTCAGGAAGAAATAAAAGAGAAGACTATTAAATTCCTCAAACATAATAACAATGAAGACACAAGTTACAAAATTCTGTGTAAGCCTCGGTGCCTGTGGCTCAATGGGCTAAGGTGCCAGCCATGTACACCTGAGCTGGCAGGTTCGAATCCAGCCTAGGCCCGCCAAACAACAATGACAGCTACAACCAAAAAATGGCCGGGTGTGGTGACAGGCGCCTGTAGTCCCAGCTACTTGGGAGGCAGAGGCAAGAGACTCACTTGAGCCCAGGAATTGGAGGTTGCTGTGAGCTGTGATGCTACAGCACTCTATTCAGGGTGACAGCTTGAGGCTCTGTCTCATAAAGAAAGAAAGAAAGAAAGACAAAGAGAAAGAAAGAAAGAAGACAGACAAATGGCTAACAAACATAGGGAACACTTTTACACCCTGGTGGGACTGCAAACTAATACAACATTTTTGGAATGAAGTATGGAGAACCCTTAAAGAACTCAGGCTAGACCTCCCATTTGATCCTACAATCCCATTTCTGGGCATTTACCCAGAAGGAAAAAAATCCTTTTAGCATAAGGACACTTGAACTAGACTGTTTATTGCAGCTCAATTTACAATCGCCAAATGTGGAAACAACCTAAATGCCCACCAATCCAGGAATGGATTAACAAGCTGTGGTATATGTACACTATGGAATACTATTCAGCCATTAAAAAAGATGGTGACTTTACAGCCTTTGTATTAACCTGGATGGAAGTGGAACACATTATTCTTAGTAAAGCATCACAAGAATGGAGAAGCATGAACCCTATGTACTCAATTTTGATATGAGGACAATTAATGATAGTTAATGACATGGTGGGTGGGGGAAGGGAAGAGCAGAGAGAGAAAGAAGGAGGGAGGGGTGGGAAAAGAAGAGCAGAGAGAGGGAAGGAGCGAGGCGGTGGGGTCTTGGTGTGTGCCACACCTTTTGGGGGCAAGACACGATTGTAAGAGGGTCTTTACCTAACAAATGCCATCAGTGTAACCTGGCTTCTTGTACCCTCAATGCCTCCCCGACAATAAATTTAAAAAAAGAGAGAGAATAAATAGATACATGTCATATGTTTGATGTATGTCAAAATGCTGAATATACATGTAAAATCAAGGGAATGAAAGGAAGGGCAAGGGAAAGACAAGTAAGTTTTTCCTTAAGAAAGTGAAAAAATGAGGAAAGAATGCTAAGAGGGGAACAATATATAGATCAATATATAGAAACTAAGGCAAGTTGGGGTCATAACATTTGTTGAAATTATAAATGAAAGCATAAAGAATCAGGTGGGCACAGAGGCTCAGGTGTGTGATCTTAGCACTCTAGGAGGCTAAGGTGGGGGTGGGAGCACTGCTTGAGCTCAGGAGTCTGAGACCAGCCTGAGCAAGAGTGAGACTCCATCTCTATTAAAAATAGAAAAACTAGATGGGCATTGTGGCAGGCACCTGGTAGTCCCAGCTTTTCCTCAGGAGGCTGAGGCAAGTGGATCGCTTGAGGCCAGGAGTTTGAGGCTGAGGTGGGAACACTGAGCTCAGGAGTCTGAGACCAGTCTGAGCAAGAGTGAGACTCCATCTCTACTAAAAATAAAAAAAACTAGATGGGCACTGTGGCAGGCACCTGGTAGTCCCAGCTTCTCCCCAGGAAGCTGAGGCAAGTGGATCGCTTGAGGCCAGGAGTTTGAGGTTGCTGTGAATAAGCTGAGGCCATGGCACTCCAGCCTGGGCACCGCAGTGAGACTCTGGCTCAAAAACAAAAAACAAAAAACAATGAGTGAGATACCAGGTTAAAAGAATAAAAGAAAGAAAATAGGAGTGAAAAATTCCCAAATATATTCAACTTCTTTTTCATATTGCACTTCCCTTGCCTTTAATTACAGCTGATAGTTTTACATTCCAGGTTTTAACTAAACTGCACACACACTAAAAGAAGGCTTTACATAGCTACAATATTTGGGAGATAGTTCTGATATTTGAGAAAAAAAAAATTCCCCTGGTTTTGATATTGCTGTGTTAAATCAAGAGGTAATTACTGATTTATAAACTCCTTACTAGGAGATAGTAGGAGTGGCACAAGATAGTAATGTGATGTTGAAAATAAAAACATATTTAATAAATGCTGTGATATTAACATATATTTATTTACTACGTCGTATGGGTCTTCTTTTGTATGCTAGATATATGTTTCTAAAGAAAAAAAAAAACAGAATCTAATTAAAGATTAACTCATATTCCAAAGGTACTAGGGATTAAACTGAAGGAAACATTTTATGCTGTACATAATCATTTTTCTGAATTAAGATGTTCTGGGTGAGCACTGCTTATACGAGGAGTAGGCAACAGAAGTAGGTACCATCACTGAAGTTACTGTAGGCCCCTATATTAGTCCAAGTTGGCAAGAAATAAATGGCACACTCCAATTGGGGCAAATGAGAGTTTAATAAAATAAGGCACTATTTACAAAGGTGTGAACAAGATGGTAAACAGGGATGGTACTATGCCCTAAGGTTAGCAACAGCTAGGACATTGTTAACTGGGCAGAGGAAAGAATGATTACCAGAACCTGAAGGGCATAACTACAGACAAAGGTCATCCAACCAGAACTGTGGCTACTGGAGTATGGAGTCCTGACAGGGAGGAAGCAGGGAATTGATATTGAACCCCAAGTTCACTCCCCTCCTGGTCTCTGAAGTCCTGTAGATACGTACCATTGGCTGAACCCAGTAGAAAACCAGAGGGTCAGGGAGACCACTGATTTGGTCCATAAAAGTCAACTTGGCACAGAACAGGATACTCTAGGGACTGAAAAGTGCAATGACCCTAAGCATCATACCACTCGAGATCCTGCTGCCAAAGGCAGAGACTTACTGGCCAAAGCTGGAAATGCAAGCTGCAGAGCAGAACCCCTCCTAGTACGAGATCTGCTTCTGTCTTCTAGATTTTTCTAACTCTGATGTTTGTCATGGGCTCTAAAGGAGTTGGGTATCCGCTGAATAATCTGTTCTTTCTGATTGGGCTCAAGTATAGAAAATACTATTTAATCACATTTAGGTTTCCCTTGAGTCTCAATGCCATGCAACATGTTAAAAAATTTCATCAATGAAACCTACATGATATCTACTCCTAAGTGCTTATAGTGGAGGCAGTTTACTACCCATGGGTTCTGAAAAATGGAGCAATGGGCTTCCTTATACAATTTATGTAAGCATTAAATAAGATAAAAGACATGAAAGTGGGGTGGTGCCTGTGGCTCAGTAAGTAGGGCGCCAGCCCCATATACTGAGGGTGGCAGGTTTGAACCCGGCCCCAGCCAAACTGCAACAAAAAATAGCCAGGCGTTGTGGTGGACGACTGTAGTCCCAGCTACTTGGGAGGCTGAGACAACAGAATTGCTTAAGCCCAAGAGCTGGAGGTAGCTGTTTGCTGTGAGCTGTGACGCCACAGCCCTCTACTGAGAACAACAAAGTGAGACTCTGTCTCTTAAAAAAAAAAAAAAGACATGAAAGTGCTTTCAAGCAATGAAGCAATAGCCTGATGTTGGTTCTTGCTATTAATTATATGCCACAGAGAGGGTAGTGTGCTACTTAGTAACAACTGGCTGGCTCTGTTTGAAGCTTCATGGCTTTAAAAAAGTGAGAGGAGGAAAATATTTTTGCGATGAAAGTTCTCTTTTCTCATTAAATTCACTGTATTTGCATTGTTTAGTTGAGCGGTAAAATAGAATTGAAGTAGAGATATGAACTTAACACATTCTGCACTTCTTTTAGACTGTACAACATTAAAGTCAAATAATTCACTACCAGTTTGCTATACAGAGCTAATGAAGAACCTCAATAACAGACCTCCAGTGACATATCTGGAAGTTCTCACAAAGCTACGGAGCTTACCCATTGTTCCTGGACAAGTCCCACATACACTGCGCAGACAAGACGCCGTCAGGGGTCCTCCTGCCATCCAATCAAAAGTTGTTCAAGTTGGGGGAAGTAGCAAATTGACATAACTTCTATTTTTTAGGAGAAACAACTAATTCTCATAAGCTCATAAATTCACTGACAACAGAATCAAGTATTGTTTCCTTCCTATCTAGCCCCAGCACCTAGTATAGGAACTGATAAAACATGATGATATTCATTTTGGATGAGAGAATGGGATAACCAACATATTATCAATAACAGATAGAGATTATGTGCTACCCACTGCTCTAAACATGTTTCCTGTATTTATTTCTCTAATTCTCACATCAACACTTAGGGAAAGATACCATTATTAACCCCTGATAATAACCAAAGAAAAAACTGGGGCATAGAGAGTTTAAATAACTCACCTACAGCCAGTAAAGTGGTGAAGACGGGAATTGAACCCGGTTCTATTCTAGTTCCAGAGCCTGGGCCCAGCCCAAACCCTTACCCACAACATCCAATTGTCAATATCATAGTGTGTTTCTATTTAAGAAAGGTCTAAGTCAGAAAAATATGAAATACATTCATCTTGAACCTAGATTCTAAATTTAGGATGAGAGGTAAAAATTCATAGCAACAAATGAAGATAAGTGGAAAATATACCTACTTTCTGTAGGGTTTACCTCATTCTGTTTTTTAACACTGAAATACTATATCTGCAATGTCCAATATAGTAGCTTCTAGTCACGCATAAGTATTTTACTTAAAATTAAATAAAATAAAAATTTAGTTCCTCAATTGTGCTGGCCTTTTTAAGTGGTCAGCAGCTACATGTGGCTAGCAGCAACCATATTGACACGTGAAATAGAATATCTCAATCATCACAGAAGGTTCTATTGGACAGTACTGTGCTATGCACTCTTTCCACATTAATAGATTTATTTGTTGTAAGGATTAATCAAGGTAGTGGCTTCCCTTTGTATGTGGGAATTTGCTAAATGCACAGAACTCCACTACCCCTTTCAAAATAACAGGTTTGCAATCAAATTTTAGTAAAACCTGTGAACGATTTACCTATGTATAGCTCATCCTAATGATGGTTCATCAGGACCAAATTAAAGAGGAGATTTTATTATTTATTTATTTATTTATTTTTGAGACAGAGCCTCAAGCTGTCACCCTGGATTGAGTGTCGTGGCATCACAGCTCACAGCAACCTCCAATTCCTGGACTCAAGCGAGTCTCCTGCCTCTGCCTCCCAAGTAGCTTGGACTACAGGCACCCGCCACAATGCCCGGCCATTTTTTGGTTGCAGCCGTCATTGTTGTTTGGCGGGCTGGGCTGGATTCGAACCTGCCAGCTCAGGTGTACATGGCTGGTGCCTTAGCTCGTTGAGCCACAGGCGCCGAGCCCATTATTTAATTATTAATTGGGGTAGTTTCCATTTCCACTCCCAAGATATAGCTGAAATCTGCAGACTGCTAAAGGATCCTTGATAAGTCCCATCTATCCAAAATGAAGATGACAAGGAACAACATCAATAAATGTTAAATATTTATTCTAAGTGCTAAAAAACAATAGCAAATACATGTCAGGTCTAATGGAAAGAAAAATAATTGCAGAATAATAAATTATTTGTGATAGAAAACAGTTTATAGTCTCTCAATAAAAAGATTAATATTACAGAGAATAGAATCTTAAAACATATATAGTTGTCTCCTCTCAGAAATTATAATTTGAATTCACGACAAGTACATATGGTTTTAATACGTGTGTTTCTAAAGAGTTGCATATAAATTACATTTAAAAATCAACAACAGAAGTTACTACTTGAAGTAACACTGGTAAATCTATTTGCAAAGTGGAGAATACTTCTGAAATGCTAATGATTGCTTTATTATTGCACTTGTTTGGTTAATTTGAATTTTTTGCTGTCTTAATGTCTGGTATTAATTGATTCATTAGCTACTGACTCTTCTAGTTCTTACATAAATCAGCCTGTGTGATTTGAAAGTCCAGCAAAACTGAGTTGTTAATATTTGTTGTAGGCTTGGAAACCATATAACCAAATTGTTAGAACTGTGTGCAAAATAATTGTAATTAGATTTTGTACAAAGGTTTGAAGACTCTTTAAACGAATGAACTATGAGGTTTTGTAAGTGGACTTTGTAACATCTATCCTGGCTATGTGAAAAAGTGTTTTCTCCTCATTTTCTTTTTTTTTTTTTTTGTAGAGACAGAGTATCACTATATCGCCCTCGGTAGAGTGCTGTGGCGTCACACTGCTCACAGCAACCTCCAACTCCTGGGCTTAGGCGATTCTCTTGCCTCAGCCTCCCGAGTAGCTGGGACTACAGGCGCCCGCCACAGCACCCGGCTATTTTTCTGTTTTGCAGTTCGGCCGAGGCTGGGTTTGAACCCGCCACCTTCGGTATATGGGGCCGGCACCCTTGAAATCTTATCATATTGAGTGGTACCCTTAACAAATATGAAATGTCCATCTTTATCCTTCTTTACTTTGGTTGGTTTAAAG
>CAUYON010160991.1:0-51062 GCA_963573935.1 Arctocebus calabarensis
TATATGGAGGCTGTGCGACTGTATACACCATGGGTAGAGGGAGGGCTGTGCAACTGTACACGTGACAGGCAGAGGAGAAAGAGGGCTGTGCAACTGTACACACAATAGGTAGAGGAGAGGGAGGGCTGTGCAACTGTACACGTGACAGGCAGAGGAGAGGGAGGGCTGTGCAACTGTATACACTATGGGTAGAGGGAGGGCTGTGCAACTGTACACATGACAGGCAGAGGAGAAGGAGGGCTATGGAACTGTACACACAACAGGCAGAGGAGAGGGAGGGCTGTGTGACTGTAACACAACAGGTAGAGGAGAGGGAGAGCTGTGCGACTGTACACACGACAGGCAGAGGAGAGGAAGGACTGTGCAACTGTACACAAGACAGACAGAGGAGAAGGAGGGCTGTGCAACTGTACACACGACAGGTGAGGGAGTGGGGGTCGTTCGACGGCTGTGCAGCTGTACACAGATGCAGGTGAGAAAGGGGCAGTCAGGAGACGGGAGGTTGGGTGGCTGCTCTCCACTCTGTGGGAGGCCAGTCTGTGCAGAAACTGCTCTTGAATGGCACCCACAGACAAACTCTAGGGGATGCGCAGGAGTGTGTGAGGTCCAGCTGGTCCCTCCAACAGGAGATCATCCGACCACTACTGGCCTTGTGGAACCTGAACACGTGTTTACTCAGAGGAGAGTTGGTATTTTCATGTGTACTGGCAGCAGCAGGATGAGCAAGGGGTCACCCAAGGGGAAGATAAATTTCAAAGAGCAAGGTGTCCTCTCGGTGTGAAGACTTTCATCCACTGACAAATTTAGAGAATCTGGATTTGCCTTTATTAAAGGAGATAAAGGGCTACCTTAACAAAATAAAATAGACCAGTTTGTCTGAACGAATGGGAAGCAGTGAAACGATTTCCTGCTCAGACTGTGTCACCCAAGACTCTCCTTGTGGCAAGGGAATGAAAATAATTCAACGTGCCTTAAGTAGGAGCAGGGAGCTGACCAGCTCATCACAGGGAAGTTCTAAGCAGTCTGCAGCTGGGTCTCAGCTGGACCTCGCTGCTGGAACCATTTCCTGTGCAGCTGTCTTTCTGTGCCCTGCCCCGTCTTCCCCTGGGCTGGCTCCCTCCTCCCTGCACCCCCAGCCGACAGGCAACGTGAAGCCAGAAGCTCAGGGCCATTTTCCTGTCCTCCTAACCTCCACAGAAAAGGTTCTTCTTCTTCTAGCTACTTCCAAGATCTGAGTCTGCTTCACTCTAATTGAGCCACACACCCATCCCTGAGCCACTTACTATCCAGGAAGATGCAATTTCCTGGTGGCCAACCCTGGAGCATGAAGAGATGCTGACTCCACCCAAGCCATGTGGCCTGACAGCGGAAGAGGGGCAGTTTCCCATGAAAAATCAGGGTGTTGTTTTTTGTTTTTGAACCAGAAACAGGGTGAATAGATACTGTATGGGTAACCTCCCTCTCTGGCTTAAAGCAGAAACTGGGCCTTAGGAGAAGAACTTACTCATTTTGAAAAGGCAGTTCCATGTTTTGAAGTAGTACAGGCCCCACATGCTTGACGTACACAGATGCCCACTCTGTCCCCTCCACAAGGTACACAGCTCCCGATCCTCCCCAGCATCCAGCAGCCATCCTGGACCTGGCTGGAGTCACCCTCAAAGGCGAAGCAGCTCAGTTGCGATGTATTTCTTCTGAAGAAGTCGGTCAGTCAAAACACAAGGATTTTTCATCTCGGTTCCTCCACTGGCTTGTTGCTATGTGCCCGGAAAGTTCAACACTGTGAAATCTTTTAACTTTCCCTCAAATTAAAAAAAAAGTCCAAGATTCTTCAAAACGACATTCTACTGAAATGAAAAGCATTTCAAATATACTGAAATCACTCTTACAAGCCTTCTCACCTGGGCCAACTAACAGTATCTGCCAGAAGAATAAAAAAGAACAACACCAATTTTATTGATTTTACCACTTCATACTCTTTTTCAAGTCTGTGAAAAATGTTTAACAGGTGAGTAATTTTTTTTTTTTAATAATTCTCTACAAATCTGCTTTACATCAAAAGTTGTTTGGGAGAGGGTGTTGCCCAGATACAAAACAGAATCCCTAAGCTGGAATACTTTAATTTTCACCATTCCTGGCAATTAAAGTATGTGGGAATGTAAGGACACAAAGTCTCCAGACGTCCAGCTTGGTGGTCAAGGTGTTTATGATCACACCAGCATCTTCGTGGCTTCTCACAGAGTCTTCATGCATGTAGTTGAAGACGGAAATAGCCGCCCCCTCTTCATTCCTCTTCTATTCTCAGCCAGCATCGTGGCCCAACCCCATACCCAGATTGGACCTCATGGAGAAACATCATGCGGTGTTATCAGCCGTGAGCTAGAACCATGTGTGATGGGGAGCCAGAGCAGCGTGCACCCCACGACCTCCCCTGCCCCGGCCTCCACCCTGGGCAGAACCCGTCACAGGGACAAGCACAGACAGCAGCGGGGGCGCTCCCGACGGGCCATCTGGGTGCCCCCCACAGCACATTGCCCGCTGCACCCCGCAGCACGGCACCCCACCCCACATGGCATGGCACCCTCCCTCCCCAGCACGGTGTCCCTCACAGCACAGCCCCCACCCCTCGCAGCATGGTGCCCCCCGCAGCACAGCATCCCCCAACACAGCATGGCACCCCCTGCACCCCGCGCTCCCCACCCTGCAGCACGGGCCCCCACCACACAGCACAGCACCCTCCTCCCACACAGCGCCCCCCCCCACCCTGCAGCACGATATCTCCCCCAGCACGGGGCCTCACTCCACTGCTGGGCACAGTAGTCACCCTAAAATCCTCTAGCACAATGCTTTTTAAGTTGTGTTTCATGGCCCCAGGGTCTCCCCGGAAGGAGGAATTACTGTAACGTCTGCGCGTTGAATGTGTGCCTCCTGTCCCCTCTGTCCCCAGCCTGCGTTACCCCAGACAGGACTTGGAATCTAAGCCGAGGAAGACAACACAGAAAGTTTCCACGGTCACGGAAAGTCTGATGAGCTGTGAGCTAGACCTCAGGAAGAGTCACGGCCGCACGGAGCTAGTTTCTGTACCGTCACTTTGAGCCTCATTGCCAGTCTGGCTCTTTGTTTAGTTGACCCTTGGCCCCTGCAGTCAATGTTTGTCTTCTAGATGGTATTTCAACACTAACATCTGGTGGTGTCAGCCCCCACCCCCACATTTGCCAAGCAGATGCTTCCAGTGGCCCGCAGTGCGCCCTGAGCCTGCGTTCTCAGTACATCCTGGGGCACTAATCTCTGTGGTACTTCTCCCCAGGTAAAAAAAGAAATTCCACGAGGAACTGGCCGAGAGACAACACTTCAGGCCCTCTGGAGGTAATCTTGGAATATAAAACCCTAGAAGGTCTTATATAAAGAAATACCTAGAGTAGGGAGTAGGGGAAAAAAGAAAGTCTGTGGGTTTTAAGTGCAAGCTGGCAACTTTATACTCCATTTTAAGTAATTTCTCTACATATTTCTCTTTCTCTCTTCAGGTCCTTCCCCTGAGTAACAAGGAACAGAGTCTGCCATGGAGAGAAGCACCCCGCTTTGCCCTCTCAGCCCTCTCCTCTCCATCCGCACACGTGGACACTAGCTTTTTGGTGCTGAGTGAGAGGCTCTTCTCAACATGGGCCTAGAGAAAACGTCAGCAGACCCTATGAAATACAGGATCACTTCCAATAGTCTACATCTGGACAGTGATATCTTTAAAATTAAAGATCTTTCCTAAGACTCCCGACAAGTTTTCAAAGTTAGGAAGCTGGTCAATAAGAATTGCCTGTTTGCCTGGATGGAGATGTTGTATCTCCAACACCTTGTGTCAAGATAGCCTCTAAGCAACAATACCTACACAACCAGTTATAGAAAAGGAGTTTAGTACAGATGAGGGACTCGAGAGGCTACTTTGTAACACTCATCACACTGCCCTGTGGCTTCTCCCCTCATTCATTCATCTCCATAAATGCTCTGTGATCCTAGGTGGTCAGCAGGGTAGTGGGGTGAGCACTGCCCAAGCCAATCTGAAGAGGAGTGGTAGGCAGGAGACCCCAAGGACTCACACCCCTCCTCTGAGTGTGATGTGCCTCTACCCAACAGATCATAGCAAAAGGGGTGAGCTGTCACTCCTGCGATTAGACCGAGTGATTTAGAAGGGGGAAGGGATGTACTTAAGCTCCCAAATCAAGGGACTTCTAAGTTAATAGAAAGAGATTATTCAAGAGGAAGAACCTATTCAGTTAAGTCCTTTAAAAGAGTCAGAGACATGAGCAAGAAGACCCCCTTTCCAGTCTGGAAGAAGGGAGCTGCTGTGTGGTGAGAGGATTTCTGAGACAGCCACTCCACAAGAACCTGAGGATGGTCCCTAGTTGCTGGGAACAGTCCCTGGTCAACAGTTAGCAAGGAAACAGGGCCCTCAACTACATAGCTGGGAGAAAACAAATATTGCAAATAAACGGAGTGTGCCTGAATACACGACACTCCCCAGTCACCTCGGGGTGGGAGCAGATACTGGTGGACACCTCAGCCTGGACGCTCACCACTCCACAGTCACCTCCAGGGGAGAGCAGACTGGACACCGACCACTCCCCAGTCACCTGCAGGGGAGACCAGACTGGACACCTGAGCCTGGACGCTGACCACTCCCCAGTCACCTCCAGGGGACAGCAGACTGGACACCTGAGCCTGGACGGTCACCACTCCCCAGTCACCTCCAGAGGAGAGCAGACTGGACACCTTAGCCTGGATGCTGACCACTCTCCAGTCACCTCCAGAGGAGAGCAGACTGGACACCTGACCCTGGACGCTGACCACTCCCCAGTCACCTCCAGCGGAGAGCACAGACTGGACACCTAAGCCTGGACGCTGACCACTCCCCAGTCACCTCCAGGGGAGACCAGACTGGACACCTGAGCCTGGACGCTGACCACTCCCCAGTCACCTCCAGGGGAGACCAGCCTGGACACTGACCACTCCCCAGTCACCTCCAGGGGAGACCAGACTGGACACCTGAGCCTGGACACTGACCACTCCCCAGTCACCTCCAGCGGAGATCACAGACTGGACACCTGAGCCTGGACGCTGACCACTCCCCAGTTACCTCCAGGGGACAGCAGACTGGACACCTGAGCCTGGACGGTCACCACTCCCCAGTCACCTCCAGCGGAGAGCAGACTGGCTGCTAACATCTTGGTGTCAGCCTTGTGAGACCCTAAGCAGAAACCTAAGAGTGTGGAGGAATGAACATCATACTTACAAGGACAGTCACCCGTTCTTAACACATCAAAGGAAACACTGAGGGCAAGACATTCTCCTGGCAAGCCTAGAGAAATCTTGTAACTTGGAGGCAAGCCTCAAGTAACTCAGCATTCTGGAATGAGAGAAGATGGATACTTGATAGTAAGCAGCTGTACAGCTTTACCCATTCTGTGGCACTGCACAAGCTCCTGCACCTCACTACTTAGCACGCCTCACACCTGTTGTGTATCCCCTCAATGAACAGCCACTGCAAAGGTTGTTCGGGGCTCTCCTGCACCTCAGGTACTCTCAGTCCGTGCCCTGATTGTTTCCTTCAAGAGGCTTCAACAGTCGAGCCCAGCTTCTGATTTGCAAGAACTGTGGGATAACAAAATGGTGCTGCTTGAAGTCTGTGCTAATTTGTTACATAGCAATAGAAGATGAGTACAGGGGTTGACTAGGAAACAACTCAGCTATCTAAGATTCCACACCTCAGTCCACTAACCACTGTGCACTCTCGGAGCTTGGATACAGCTCCCCACTGAGAATCGGCAGTCCCAGGAATACCAGACAATATAATTCTGCTTCGAAATATGAGCAGATGAATGGAATACATTACAGGTGAGACTCCACCACTATACGATACAGCAGCATGACAGAATTCAACTTATACCCCTAAATACGGTAAAATACAAAACATGTTTAAAGTTCATGCTTACCAGATACCTAAAGACTCTAGTGAACTCCACTCCCGGTTGCATTGCTATAAAGTGACAATTACGATAAAGCATAAAAACCACACGTGGAGTAAACACCAGGTGTTATGGGAGCACACTGCTCTTGAAAGACGGGCAGGGAGGAACTGGGGAAGGGAGGGCTGCTGTGAAGAGGGAGCAGCCTGTGCAAAGTCTAAAAAGGCGGGGACAACTGCAGTGCTGGAAACAGCTCAGTGAGGTTGGATCAGAGTCCAGCAAACAGGGATGGGAAATGAGCAACAGGGCCGACCACCCAGCATGGGCCTGTCCCGAAGACAGTGGGTCTTAAGCAGGTAGTGACACGATTAGGGTCATTTCATAAAGATGGATCTGAAGGGTGGAGCATAGGGAGGCAGGTCAGGAACCTGAGAGAATATGTAAAGTCTACTGAGGTCAGAAAGCAGAAGCAAGCCAGAGGGACAGCTGTGTCTCTCACTGCTCCTGCAACCTCCACTCGGCAACCACAGTTCGGACCCACAGCCAGGACAGGCCGCAAACCTCTCCCCACCTCTGCAGCCCCCGGGACCTGGAGAAGGGTGACAGAAGGGAGAAGCAGCTATCCTGGTGCTGAAAGATGCCCAGCCAGTGGAAGTGAGAAGGTCATACCATTCTGTGTTTTGTTTTCAGTTTTTTCTCTGTGCTTAGTTTGATAGTTTTGATCTTTATGTCTTCAGGTTCACCAATCTTGTCTTCAGTAATATCTACTCATCCGTTAATCTCCTTAACAGGTGCATTTTTCCTCTCAGACATTATCGTTTTCATCCACAGAAGTTCGATTTGGGTCTTTCCTAATCTCACATTTCTAACACATTCAGTTTTCCCTCTACCTTCCTGACCATGAGCTCTGGGAACTGCTTCTGATAATCCTTTCCAATGGTTCTGTCCTTTCTTTGCTCATTTTCTCCAATGCAGACACTCATCAGCACCCAGCTGAAGCCTTGAGGGGCGCTCTGTAGCGTCCCGACTGTGCCCCTTCTTCCCCTTGGTGCCGTACCCTGCACACTCGAGCTCCCTGCTCACCCTCCCCAGCTCCGTTTTCTCAACTTGGGGAGTCACCTGGCTCTACCCTGGTTCCCCCTCTCTGCCCCATAATGGCGGGACTCTCTCTAGACAGAAAGATCATACGACCCATTTCTTTAGATCCTGTTGCCAGAGACCATTGTCCTTCCTTGCCTAAGTCATAATATTTTGAAACATGATTTCTTTTCATACATTATGTCTAGTTTCTTAATTGTTTTAGCAGAAGGATTAGTCTGATCCCTGCTATTACATCGTGGCTGGAAGCGGAAGTTCAACACCACATTTCTCAATGAAAGGCTTCTGCTGGTATTTTTTGATCTGTGCATTTTAGGCATTAACAATTATTTTCTGAATGTGGTCAGAGCATATTCAGTTCTCTTGTAACACTGACACTCCCATTTCCTCTCAACCTGCCCTCCCAATATAGCTTCCTCAGAGTGTGCAGTTAATTATCTGCATAAACGCTTTTCACTGCTGAGCCTAGAGTTTACTCTGTCGCTTCCTTTGTTGTTGTTTTTCCTAGAATTAACATTGGCCTCATTTGTATCTGCTTGATTTTCCATGTACGTACTTCTAACTTTGCTCAAACTGATCTGTCAAAGGTTTTCTTCCAAATCTTCAAATGCACTCGCAGTCCCATCCGTCTGCTCCCCCCAAATGTCTGTCCTTCAGATTCATTTTGGCCCATCGTTCTCTTGCTCACTGCCCGGCGGTCACCTAGATGTCCCTCACTACACAGCCCATTACCTCTCTCCCTCAGGTTTTCTTTCTTAGTCTTTCAGTGTAGAGACTTTCAATGTAGAAATTTGTGACTTTCCATTCTGTGAAATCTTTCATTGGTTATTTAATAATCTTTTTTCATTTGTCTTTTCTACTCTCTCTGCAACATACAGAAGTTCTGTGTTGACAACCTGATCTGAACCTCTCATTTCATCCTTTCTTTTCTTCTATGTTCCATTTCTCTGTATTTTTGTTCTGCTTTCTCAACTCTATCTGCAAACCCTTCGATGTCAATTTTATATTTCTTTTTCTTTAATTTCCAAGAGCCCTTTTTCATTTCAGATTGAGCCCTTTTTTATTTATTTCAGATTGATATGATGGTATAAATGTTTAGGTTACATTGTCTTCATTGTCTAAGGTAAAGTTCAAGTTGTAGTTGAGCCCTTCACCCAGGGGGTGTGCAGAACACCCTCTCATTGTGCACATCAGGAGAGATCCCACCACTCCCTGGCCCTCCCCCACCTACTCCCCCCACACTTGACAATACATGTAGTTGTTTATATATTGGTTTCATATTAAGTATCGAATACATTAGATACTTGCTTTTTCTTTTCTTGTGATACTTTACTAAATAGAATGTGTTTCAACTCCATCCAGGTAAACAAAAGATGTAAAGTCTTCATATTTTCTTATTTCTGAATGGTACACATGTCACAGTTTGTTAATCCATTCATGGGTTGGTGGCAAGAGTCCTTTCTTAATAATAACTAATCATAGCACTTGCAACAGGCCAGGTATTGTCTGAGTACTTTACATATATTATTTTATCTCCAAAAGAGTTGGGTACTATTATTATCCTACTTTATAGTGATACTGTGGACTAGAGATGTTATATAACTTGTTTAAGATCACATAGCTTTCAAGCATCTTATACTCTTTTTTTTTTTTTTTCTTAAGAGATAGGGTCTTGCTCTATCACCCAAGCTGAAGTGCTATAGTGCCCTCAGAGCTCACTGCAGCCCTGAACTCCTAGGCCCAAGTGACCTTCCTGCCTCAGCCCCTGAAGCTCTAGCCCCTGGGCCTAACTAATTTTTAAATTTTCTTTGTGGAGATAGGGCCTTACTATGTTGCTCAGGCTGGTCTTGAACTACTGGCCTCAAGTGATCCTCCTACCCTGGCCTCCCAAAGTACTGGGATTACAGATATGAGCCATTGCACCTGGCCTTTTTTCTCATCTTTGGGAGAGTCTTACGTTTGGAGCTGAGGTTTTTGTTTTGTGTGGGTCATTTATGTTTTGCTTTGTGGAGCTCTGCTTTGTCCCATACTCTCATTCTTCTTCCAGGCTCCCGTTTGTCAGCTCTGCTTTGTTTTGGTCTCTCTCTCTCATGTTGGCCTCTTTTCCTAATGTCTGGTGAGTCTTGGCTGTCCATCCAAGTTCAAGACTGAAGGACTGAACAGCTGAGAAGGTAAATGGGGTCTGTCATTTGGTGTGTTTCATTTCCAGGTATGAGCCTACCTTTCTGTGTAGGAAGTCACCCACACATCATCACTGCAAGGTCTTACAATTTCTCCATAGAAGAGTCTCCATATCCACTGTGAGGTCAGGAATGGTGGACGGTGTCATTCCGAGCTTAACCTCAGGTTCTATGAACAGAGTACAACATGGAGGCTGAGGACCCCCCCAAAATTCAGTGTACAGACTTTAAGTCACTGCACTCAATGCCAGTTTTCCATCCCATAGCTCATACTCCCACGGCCTCAGAAGCCCATGCCTAGGAATGTGCCAATGTATTTTGTTCCAGAGAATGAGCTGCGGGTCTGATGGAGCAGGGAGAAGCAGCACCCTGGGTGCCTGCATGGAGGGAAGGAAAGAGAGGTGAAGCATGTCGCACCCCATGTCCAGCCCCACTCCTCTCTCCTGCTCACGGCTCCTCGTGCCTCAGCCTTGCAGCTCATCTCCAGAACACAGAGGCTCACTTGCCCCTTAGCCTGCACCTGCTGCTCCATTCACCCCAGCTCGGTGACCTGCAACTCAATTCTGACATAAGTAACCAGAGTTAACATCAGACTCCTCAGGTAAGGCCTTACTCTTCTAAAGACTGCCCTTACTATAGGCACTAGCCACCAATTGAGTCACCATGCCTCCCACACTTCTGACCACTGACTGAAAATTTTGGGTTCCCTCCCCTCCCCCTCACATTTAGTAATTTGCTAAATAACCGCAGAGCTCACTGAAAGTGCTGTACTTACAGAAGCTTTATTACAAAGGGTACACATGGACGGCACCTGTGGCTCATGGAGTAGGGCGCCGGCCCCATATACCAGAGTTCAAACCCGGCAAGATCTGGATGGTCCCATGCAGACTTCCATGCCTTCTCCCCAGGGAGTCAGGACATACCACACTCCCAGCACATCAAAGTGTTTAGCAAACAGAAAGCTCCTTCAAACCTCAGTATCCGAGTTTTTATCAGGTTTCATTATGTAAGTGTTGTCGATTGCACCACTTGCCACGTGATTGAACCCTAATCCTGTGATTGGTCTTTGGGATGGTCAGCCTCAAACGGGAAGCCAAGGGGCCGAGGGGCCCACCGTGAGCCACAACATTCGCGTAAGAAAGTCACTCTTATCACTCAGGAAATCCCAAGGGCTATCCCCGTGCTGGGAACTGTGGACAAAGACTAAAATATATTCTTTATTCACCATAGTTTCTCTACCTGTTATATTTCTAAAATTTTCTATCTGCTCATGCCTGTTCCCTTCTCTTTGTCCTTAGCTTAATATCTAAGTTTTATATTTTTATTTCCCTAGTAGCAAGACAGGGAGTAAGAGCAGAAAAAGGTGGAAGATTACTCCTCTGTGTTTACTGAAAGTCCCCATCACAGTGGGCTCAAGTCCTTTCTTTCCTGTTGACTTACTACATGGCCTTGGGAAAGCCACTTTATTGCTCCAGACTTCAGTTTCCTTAAAGTACAAAATAAGAGTGTTTAATTAGAACTGTAAATACCAGCTAAATATCACCATACTGCTTGCAGATATCATTAATTGTTCACAGGAGCCTTTCCCACTATGCCCAGACCTGGCCTCAGACTCCTTCTCAACACAGCACTTGACCAACAGACTAGAGTCAGCCAATAACCTGGGCCACACGTGACCTCCCAGGACTAAACCTGGGCCACACGCGACCTCCCAGGACTAAACCTGGACCACACGCGACCTCCCAGGACTAAACCTGGACCACACGCGACCTCCCAGGACTAAACCTGGACCACACGCGACCTCCCAGGACTAAATGCTGAAGCGCCTTCCTGTCCTAAATTCTATGTGATTCTTGTTAGATGGTAGTCAAAAGAAGAAGCAAAAATTATATAAATTATTATAGCTAATTGGAAATAGTTACAGTAAAACTTTACCGAATTATCAAAGTGATAACTGGTAAATAACTTAAATCTTGGAAAAAAGTCTGTGAGGTCATTTTTTCAACTAATATTAGGAATAGTAGAGGGTATATTGGGGCTTGAGGAGAGAGGAAAATATAAAAGGAAGATACAATTTATAGGGAAAGAATTACAAGAGAAAAACGTTGGCTCCACAAACGCCTTTCTTTTCCTGCCTAACTTTCTCCAGCTCCTCAGGTAGGGATCTGCTAATAGGACACGTGGGACCTGGGTCTGCCACAGTGCAGGAGGTGACAGGTACCGCTCCCCCCAACCCGTCCTCCTTCCTCAGACTGTTCTACACAACTGCTGGTGCTGGAGAGGAAGGGTCTGTGCAGGGAAGACTTGTGGAGGAAAGAGCGGGAAGTATCTTCTACTTGGGGAGCTCATTTGCTTAAAATCAAACAGAATCAGAAATCCAGTAGCTGCCTCTTTGAGGCTAACCCAAGTCAGGACTTTAAAAGAAGGGGCAGAGCAGTTTAAACTATGTTTCCCAGGAGATTTGAGACAGATCTCTTCAGTAATAAAGACTGTACCAGACTAGACAGAGCTGCGAGAAGGTCTCCAAAGCTGAAGCCCTTGGAAGCCCTATCTCTGCACTGGGTAGCTGGATCAAAAGGACCCCCTTCCCCCAACGAGAAATTACACAAGCCCCTACGGCTGGAATTTGGGAGGAAAAAGCAGCAAGAATTCTTTGTACCCTTTTCACGTGGTCCCAGTTCATCTGCACGCCTTGTCAAGGATTAAGATGATTCCTGCTCATGCCTGCTGACGTACATCCAAGATTATCCTGCTAAATCTCCAGAAATGCCAAGTGGGAAACAAATGATGATTATTCTCTTAAAAGATCTTTGTCTGACTGCGTGACTGTAATGGTCCGTTGAGCTCTTTCAAGTGCCAACCTGAAGACGATGCAAAAAAGGAAGAAAGAAAACCTCTGCAAACCAGGCGAGGGCCGCTGCGGGTCCAGCCCCACAAACCTAGGGCCGGCCTTTTAGCCAAGAGCTGAAGCAGGGTGCAGAACCACGGGCAAGAGGCACTGGTGGGGAAGCCGCGGTGGTGCGAGGCTGCAGCACAGAGCGGGGCAGAAGCTGCTGCTGGGGCGAAGGCATCAGAACTCTGGGTGGGGGCCGCGCAGGCGTCCCTGCCCACAGGGCCTGGACACGACGTGCAGCTCACGCGTGCACATGCAGTCAGCAGAAGGCCAAGGGCTGTGTGAGCATCTCCACACCGTTGAGCTCCCTCTGCCACCCCGTTCCTCTACATTCTGTTTCTTCCTCCAGGAAAAAGTTCTCAGGACTTGCTGGGAGAAGAGGAGAGACTTGCCACATAGTACAATTTCCTCTGTCCAGAACGCCCCCTCTTTGCCGTGAGGAGGTCTGCCTCAGCCCCGGAGGTGGTCCTGGACGCGCCTTCTGAACAGCTGTGGGAGGCCCCATGTGCCTGTCAGCAGTGCCCACACACGCAGAGGGGGCTGGAGACGGCTCGGCTCTCTTGCTGAGTCTCACTGACTCCTCAGTTCAGGAACACCGGGCCCAGGGCTCCCGGCAGCCAGAGAGGAGGCCTACCCCTGGGGGACACTCCTGCAGGCGTACTCCTTGTCTTTCTGTTGTAAAGACTCGGCCATTAGAGAACAAAGGGTTACTAAATGAGATGCTATTTTCTCTTTTAAACTGCTTTTTCAATTTTTAATTAAAATCATAGCTATACATTTATGGGGTACTATGTGATGATTTGATATACAATATGGAATACTTAAACTGATGAACATAACCATCATCTCACTCATTTGCTGTGGTAAGAGATTTATAATTTATTCTTAGTTATTTTGAAATATACCCTTGCATCGTACACATCAGGCGGGGTCCCACCAACCGCCCTCCCCAGAGATGCTGTATTTTCACCCTCCCCAGAGATGCTGTATTTTCATTGACGTTTGGAGTCTCAACTTCTGTTCTACCAGGGTTTTTTAACTTTCCTATTTTGTAATGAAATGGCTAAGATGACAAAGCAAGAGGAAAACACTATTTTAACTATTGTATATCGATTAAATCCTGCTTAAAAGCATTTGTTGTCCTTACTGCACAAAGCCGATTGACGGGAACGCAAAGTGGGGAGCAAGAGCCGAAAGAGGCTTAAGGATCTTATTTGAAACACACAGCCTCTCCTTCAGTCGGGGCCCAGGGGCCTGGAGAGAGACACCTGCCACTGCCCACTACACTCCTAGGGTGGCTTTGCAGACAAGGCCTTGAGAAAAACAGGATCTCTCTAGACCACAGGTCCTGAAGAGACTCCTTCTCCAAGACCCCCGGCATCTCCACGTGAGACTCGGTGGTAACAGGCAGCTGTCCAAGGAAGGCCCAGATGGGCAGGTGGAGGACTCACACTCCACAGCCAGGCTCCTGAGTTCAACCCCTGCTGGCTGTGGAGTTCAGAGTGGATACTAAACCCCTCTATGCTTCCATTTTCCTCAGTATAAAATGGGAATGATAATATAACACTTACTAAACACCTACTATTGATACTTTTCCTATTTCAACACCCCTAGGCTTTTTATTCATAGTAACTCTTCTGATCCTTTCAACAATCCCAGGAGGTAGGTTTCATGGATACCTTCATCTTACAGACGGAAAACCAAGGCACATGGAGATTTAAGCACCCATCAGGACTGTCCGGCCTGTAGGAAGTTTCTCAGTAAACGTTAGCTCTCTGACACGTATTAGCATTGAGGATTTTATTAAGTCTCAGGTCAGAAGGACACACAGTAGTCAGAGCAAGATCACATACTATTTAGTCTTTTTCCAGTTCCATCCTTTAGTCCCAAATTCTCACACAGAGCTTCCTCTTTACTAGGGCTCTTACTTCTCACGTCAGCACATGGGTGCACACGGGCCCACTCACATGCGCACACACACACAGACACACACGTGTGCAAGTCACCACGCGTGCCCACACCCTGCCGAGCACAGAGGTGCACTGGCAACCCTGAACTGGCTTGAGATTTAAGGAAGCTGTGACTCACCAAAAACTGAAGGGGCCAATTTAGTTCAATTCTTTAGCACCCGGTTGATGTGAATGAAGAAATTCAACAGTTCCTTGGACTTCAGAGGCCTTAGCAATACTCTGGGGTCTTCCCAGCCATCTGCCCCACAGCTGTACTGAGCCTTACGACTGTGGGAACCGCCTATGTGTCAAAGCTCTGCTGCGCCAGTGGCCACTTCACCTCCACTCTCAGCCTGTCCACAACACTGCCGGTCAGAGCTCCAGGGCGGGCTTCTGGGAAGACCACGGCACGTGAAGACACGGGAATACAGACTGGCTCCCTGGAGACACCGCTCCTCTCCTCTCTTGCGCATGCACACACACACAGGTGTGTCTTAGTGAGAGCCAGAGGAAGTTAAGACACCCGGTTAAGACTTGTCATTAGAAAACTGATACCTTTGGGCTCAGAGAGCTTGGAGGAACTTCCCAGAGGTCACACTCTCAAAGTGGCCCAGAGCTGAAGTCCCCTCATTCAGACTTTGGTTTCTTTTCACTGTACACGGGCTCAACATCTATAAAAATTTTATATGTGTTTCTCCTTTTGCATACATAGCATTTTCTAAGCAGAAAGGAACTGAGAGTGTGAGGGAACAAGGAAGAAGCTAGAAGACAGCCTGTGGTCTTGGGAGAGAATCTTGACCATGGGCCATGAGGAAAAGACACTGTGATTCCCAAATTTCAAAATGTCAACTCTAAAACTTACTCAGACTCCAACACTGTCCTTAAGAGAAAGCTTAAAAATTGCACAGGCAGTGAATAAAGTCTTTCCAGAACATTCTTTTGAGTGTGTCTAAAGCGTTACTTTTGGGAACTGGATCTCAGCTCCTCCACCGGGCCCTGCACGGATGGCCTGCAGAGACTGTGTGTGTCTGGGCCTTCAGGCTGGGAGCTGCGCCCTGTCTCCCCCACACCATCTGGCTCCCTGCTCCCCAGTCTAGCTAAGACCCCCCCTTGGACAGAGCAATCAGAAGAACACCTCAGGGAATGGAATCTAGGGCTCAGACTCAACTTCCTCTGAGGAAGATCAAACACTAAAGACTGTTCCTTTTCAAGTTTTATTAATCCTGGTCCATAATTTCCACCACATCATTAGTCATTTCCTATTTCGCAGGGGCATCAGGCAGTAAATGGCAAGATAACCGTGCCACCTGCATGCCGTATTGACAGCACCACAGCCACATCTGGGTGAGAGGCTAACGTGCTTCTTCTAAAAGGCAAGCCATTTAGAAGCACGGCCCAGTTTTTGATCTCTTGCTAAATACTTTTGTCCACATCATCTCCCCATCTGGGCTTGAAAGTCATCATGTGACCTCCAGTACTTTAAAAAGGCCTCAGTGCGCTCTCAAAACCCCCCACAGAGGAGGTGTCTTGGTCTCTCCAGGGGAAACTCCAGGAGCTGAAGTTTAAACAAGGAAAGTCACGAGAATGGTGTCCGGCAAGACACCTTTTATAAAGTAGACAGATGAAATGTAGTTTACAAAGAACTTGAGAGCTGCTAGTGAGAATGAGTCCGGGGACATCACACGACTCACAGTGGTCCACAGGCAGCCACACGGCAGAGGGGCTTCTGGCAGCCTGGCTCCCTGTGTCAGAGCGTCTTCCTAGAAAACCCTGGAGGAGCTCAGCCAGTGGCAGACAGCTTCTTGGGGGAGCCCTACCTCCGATACAAACCCCACTAGGCACCGGCAAGGCCTAACAACAAAAAAGGCACATAGCAGCTTTGACGACCACGTCCTGGCTGGGAAGGGACTCGCCACCAAGCCCTCCTGAGTGCTGTCACCAGTCCCAGAAAGCTCTGGGCTGCATTTTCTCCACCAGCAGCTTCCTATACCAAGGACTTTCAGGGAATATTTTAATTTTAAAAAGGCTAAACCCTGATACTTATCCCTTAAATAGCATTTCCATCTGGATGACCCCAAGCACTTTGCCAACAGCGGGGTAACCACATTCCCACCTAGAGAAAGCGGAAGTCCCAGACTTCTTCTATCACTCTAATCACTTAGGAAAGAATGAAAACTGAAGGTGGCAAGTCATCCAGAGGCCATAAAAACGCGACTCCATGGGGCAGGATCGTGCACCGCAGGAACAGGAGTGGACGAGCTGAAGAAACTGAACCCCTGGTCTCTGCTGTCACCTGCCAGTCTCGCGGTGCACAGAGCAGCAGGCGCTCACGACTGGGTTCTCAGGAGCAGGCTCTGCACATCTGGCCTCTCTTGATCTCTCAGACGCCTCTTTGGAATGACTAAACATTGGCATCATGATCACGAACTGGACTTTTTCTTTTTGACTACATATACACAAACATGTATATAAACATACAAACACTACCCCAGCCTCTGGACTTATTTTGAACCCTCCAATTCTACTCTGATTTCCCCTCTGATCTTCTGGGGCAGTCCACACTCCACCTACGAACCATTTGCCGAGGCATCGGGGAGAGTGACTGCCACTTCTTACATCTGAGGGTCACAGTGCATCTCCCTCATCTTAGCGTGTCATCCTGAGCCTGGTATCTGCACAAGGCTAGTGAAAGATTAAAACCACGGCACTCTTGCTCACAAAGCACTTCAATTGCAGAAAGGAAATTAAGGGCCCATCCTGACATTTACCTCATTAAATTCTCATCAGTCCTACAATTTCCCTGTTCATACTCACCCCCCTCAACCCCAGCAAATCAGGTATCAATGGTAACACTCCCGTCTGCCTGTTTACACACTGTCTGTGGAGCAGAGGGGTCTAGCTCTCCAGTGAGCTGAATCCTAATGAGCTCAGGGCAGGAAGGAGCTGTCTGACAGGCCCTGGCGTGCTGGGTGTTCAGTCCCCAGGCCTCTAAACAGCCCGGCTGGGGTCACTAAGGTCTTTCGCTGCCCTGTTTCCAAACCTCCCTCAGGGTTCCCACTCTCACTGCAAGTGCTGCAGTAGCTCAAACCACTGTGGATTTTTATCTGCATGGCAGCCTCACGCTCCCAGAGGTTCCAAAATGATCAAGTGGCCTCAAAAATGCCACCCCTTCTTAAAAAGGCTGAGCCAAGCTCTGTACAATTGAGACAGAAAACAATCCCTTATCATGTCGGAAGTAATACTTGTGGTTATCTAAAGCAACGATAATCGTATCATACACTTTATCTGTGAGTGGCTTTTTCCTTCCAGGAGTAGGAATAGAAACTTCTTCTCCTTCATAATGAGCACTATTCAAACTCCAACGGGCAGACCTCTGGCTTTGGCAGCATGCCATTCTCTAACATGAGCATGTGACCATCTCCAAAAATACAGCATGGCAGAAAACAGGTGCAAGTATTTTCTGGAAATTTTATTTGTAAAGGGCTTATTTTACAACAGGGACTGCTTGTGTTAGGGCCTTTGGTCAAGTACGGTTAACAGGGCCGTAGATCTGGTGGCGCTCCTAATCCAGCAGGGCCCGCGTGAGTCCAGGAGACAGGGTCCAGAGACAAGACAAGTGCACTCCTTCCTCGGTGCCACTGCCCTGTCACCTGTCACAGCTCCTCTGACAGACACGGTACTGTGAGGGCACACATGAAACACTCTGTCGGACTCTCAGCACCAGAGAAGCCTTTAACATTAAACTATCAAACAGCACCAGTTATTGAGAATGGTGCAGTCTCCCATGACTCCTCAGTAAGCAGACACCACAGCATCAGGTGTACAGACCAGTCAGAGGCCCGACAGGGCCAGGGCTCTGATGAAGGAACCATCACTGTCTACAAGAACACATTTCCAGGGGAAAAGAATGAAGTTTCCTTTTGCAAGAGGGAGAAATTTATAATCTTTGCTGGTTAGCCTGGAAAGCAGAGCACAGTGCCAGGTGCCCTGTTAGCTCAGCAAACACACACTGGGCTGGGCACACGGAGCCCTGGGATGGTGGGGCTCCCACCTCCCTGCACCTGTCCCAGCAGCCCTGCCTCGGCCCATAGACTTGCCTATCACAGCAAGGTTTGTCCCTGGTCCCAGACTGATTACCTAATATGGAAATACTATTTGTAAAGGATCCAACAAGTAAAACAGGCTACATTTGCCTAAGTAGTTTTATTTCAGCAAATTAATGTTGTTAAAGATAAAACAAAGCATTTTAATGACTAGGAAGGTTGTGGTCATTTTCACATCTCTGGCACTGGACTAGTGTCTCTGCTCTTCTGTAATGTAAAGACATTACATAAAGATGCTATGTGTAAGCAACGATAATCCAAACTACCACCTCTGCTTCAGAAGAAAACTGTGAGGATTAAACTTGTACAAATGTGAGTCAAGCTAAACACGTATAGACTCTGGTGGAAGCCAGGAAGTATCTGGGGGATATTTTTGCTGTAGGTACTTTTCTATTAGATTTGTACTCAATGGAAAATGCATTTCTCTTATTTGGGTGTTAATTATTAAATTATGAGCAAGTTTAGAGACCAAGCCACTAAAACATAGAAAGCAGTTACTAAAAGGTAATCATAATCAGCCTGCTCTGAGCAGACCAGCAAAAGTTGAAAATACATCAGAGGGTTAGATAAAGAACTCCTTGACAACAAGGACAGCCAAATACTAAACTCCACGACAACTGTCCTAAATTTCTACTCCCAGGAAGCTGTAAGACTGGGCAGCTTCAGACAATGTAAATTTCCATCAGAGGTAAGTTAGGCTGCTTACTGAAGCCCCTTCCAACAACACGGCCTTCAGTCAACAGATATAGCTGCACGTGGGTGTCTGTGAGCACACAGAGAGTCACACGCTGACCCCGGGGAAGTCTCACGGTCACACACAAAAAGCACCGACTTTTCCCTATTTGACAAAATGGCTGCAATAATCACTCTAAGGTACTCCGTAAAAAGTGGAACAGACCAGTTGAAGACAGGAGAAGACAAATTAATACCCATAATATCTTGAATATACAGAGAAAAAAAAGGAAAAGGCTCTTGAAAATAAAAACTATGTGTTCCTAAATCCTGCCTCTCTGCTTGGAGCCACTTCTTAAGAAAGAAGTTGCTTCCTTCCCTAACCATATGAAACGATCCCTCAAGTTATTTATAGTGTCCGTGGCCCAGAGGCATCACTCGGTTCCCCACCACAAGCCCAACCATGTGTTACTATATTAAAAAATGTGAAAAAGTAATTATGGGGTAAGGGAGCCAGTGTCTGCAGACACAACCTGCCAGAGAGGAAGTGGCAGGAAACGTATGCTCCTGGTTGCTACTCAAGCACTGCCCAGGCTCCAGGCTCAGAAGCGAGAGGAGCCTGCCCTGGTGAATCAGAATATGCAGTAAACCAGTCCCACTCCCAGGTCTCCTCAGTCGGTCACACTTTCCACTCACAGCACCCTCCCTGCACAGCCCAGCCAGAGGCCGCCTGGGCTCCCACCACAGGGCCCAGCCTGGGACACGTAAGGTTCTGGACACAGGCCCCCCGGGACCCTGACCTGCCACCGTCTGATGCCGATACTTGCCTCCTCATCTGAAATCCAGCGCCCCTACCCCTCTTCCTACCTCCACCCCCTCTCCATTGCCCCTCAGTGGAATGTGATGATCCATTCATTGCCAATTTCTGGAGTAGCAGCCACATATTCACAGACCTGTCAGCCCTCCCTGGAACAATGGACTGTCCACCACTGGGACACACTGCTTTCTACCCCTGCAGGCAAAGAAAAAAGGAGTGCGAACACCAGCCCCTGAGAAAACAAATTTGTCAGGGAGAGAAGTCGACATTTCCGTAGGAAGGCCAGTGTTCCCAAGAGGCCTCAGCTTAGGGAACATTTATTGAAAGGAATTACATTTCCTTCTCAGACCCTCCCTCTGCCTCTCTGGTCTAAGCCACAAAAGAATCTGTCTTCTGATGTCTCAGGAAAGACAGACAAGCACCAACTCTCGCAAGACAACCTACAAGTTTGGAAAATTTCTCCTATCTCAGAAAGACTTCACGTGGAAGTAAATCATCCTTGCCATCTTTGAATTCAACTAGATTACCTAAATGTATCATCATTACATGAACTTCCAAAGTAGCAAAAGTTCACCCATATTAAAATTATCTCCTAAAAATTGATTTACAGAAGTTTCTTTCAAATAAATTTTTAAAGAAAAGATGGTCAGAGAGAGAACGCAGAAGCTCATGGAAGCCAGGAAAACGCCCTCCTATCTCTCCAATATAACAAAATTAATCTAATTAGCCTGCTTCCCTGATGGATAACATTCTATAGGCATAAGATGTAATTTTGCATTTTATATACCTCAGGCTTGAGTACCTAGTTTAGAATGTGAATAAACCTTAATTTCTAAAATTCCCTAAAAATCTTCTCCTTCAGCTCTGGGTAACAGCATACAAATGGAATTTAAGCAGATACCAACTGATGCAGTAGGAAAGATTTTAAAAATCAGAGAAAATATTCTTATAAGAAAAATCCATGGCAAATCCACACCTGGATGCTGGTTGCAGCTTTCTGAGATGGCCTGTTAACCTCCTGGAGACCTGTGCACCAGCTGTATCACCCAGCCCCAGTTGTCCCCTTTCATCTCCGCCTCCTACACCCGTCTCCGCCGCTGCAGCGTCCACAGTGCCACCTGCTGGTAACAGGAAGTATTTTCACAGCTCCCAGGTCTCGTTTTGAGACTTGTTCAATTAAAATCTATCAATGACTGGCTTGGCCCCCATAGCACAGTGGTTATGGCGCCAGTCACATACACCAAGGGTGGCAGGTTCAAACCCAGCCCAGACCAGCTAAACAATGACAACTGCAACAAAAAATAGCCAGGAGTTGTGGTGGGCGCCTATAGTCCCAGCTACTTGGGAGGCTGAGGCAAGAACATCACTTGAGCCCGAGAGTTTGAAGTTGCTGTGCTGACTTCACAGCACGCTACTGAGGAAGACATAGTAAGACGGTCTCAAAAAAAAAAAAAAAAATTCTATCAATGACTGCTGGAAAATCCACAGAAACACACCCTTTAAACCTAGCAGAAGAATCCAGAAGAGGAGCATGATACCAGTCATGCAGGGTTTTACCACGACCCAACATACTCTCCTAAGGCAAAGGTCTGGCTATTTTAAAGGCAACAGGAACCAAGTCAAGCAGAACTAATGCTTGCAATTTGCTTCATGCAGGTTGGAAAGAGGACTGAATGTGAGAGTACAAAGGGGAAAAAAAAGAATTGATGAGCAAGGCTAAGTGCCTCAAAAACTTCCCAAATACTGCAAACTCATATAACCTTTTTGGAAGGAAGTATGGAGAATCCTTGAAGAACTGAAATTATACGTCCTGTTTGACCCCACAATCCCACTAGTAGGCATCTACCCAGAAGAAAACAAATCATTTTATCATAAGGACAGTTGCGCTAAACCAGTGGTTCTCAACCTTCCTAATGCCACAGCCCTTTAATACAGTTCCTGTGGGTTGAGAACCGCTACACTAGACTGTTTATCACAGCTCAATTTACAATCTCCAAAATGTGAAACAGGCTAAATGCCCACCAACCCAGGAATGGATTAACAAGCTGTGGTATATGTACACCATGGAATACTATTCAGCCACTAAAAAGACGGAGACTTTACATCTTTTGTATTAACCTGGAGGGAGTGGAACACATTCTTCTTAGTAAAGCATCCCAAGAATGGAGAAGCCTGAATCCAATGTGCTCAATTCTAATATGAAGGCAGTAGATGGTCTAAGACATATCCACATAAGAGAAAACTCAAATCAATTCAAGGTGGGGAGCAAGGGAACGGAGGAACAAGGAGAGGGAGGAGGGAGAAGAATGGGGGTGCTCCCACTTAATGGGCACAATGTTAGGGTATATGGCACAGTTCTAGGGGCAGGACACAATTACAAGAGGGACTTTACCTGACAAAAGCAAACATTGTAACCTAATTCTTTGCACCCTCAATTAACCTGAAACAATAAAATTTAAACAAAAAAAGACTTCCCAAATGATTTATTTACTCATACTCATCACTTCTGGACTTCCACTTTTTCCTTCCTTAGACAAATATCTTCAGCTTTCATAAGATATGAAAATTGCCATCGAAATCAGCTAAACAGGAAGAAAGCTTTAACTCAATCTCTTTAATTCATAGCAGTTCCTTTTTCACCAAAAGTTATAATCTCCCTCCTACAAGCTGGAGTCTCGGGCCAGTCATGTAATTGACAGGCACCGGCATCCGTGCACCCCTCCTCCCATACTTAACCTTTCAGCTGGTTCAACTATTTGCCATGTGTCAACAATCTACCATTTGCATCTCAGCCTTTAGCAGGCAAAAGATAAGAGAGGATAACCTCTAGAACCCACAGCTAATGAATATGAATGAGGTCATTCCTGCAAGCTTCACTGGGGGACAAAGTAACACACCAGGAAACATTTGTGCCTCAGGGCTCTTGACAAGCATTAGCTAATCCAGTTTCCTAAAAATCCCCTGGAGTCTAGACTGGCAAAGGGTCACGAGCCCTCTCTAGCAGGTAGGCAAACTAAGATACACAAAGGTTAGCCTTTCAACATCAAATCTATGTCACTGACATTCTAAAGTGACATGGGAGCCCAGGTACAGAGACTCTGGAGAGGATGACCCATATTTGCAAGATCTATACTATAACTGAGCAATAATTTTAAAGAAAAAAAATTCCATGTTGTTGGTTTGGCATTTGTTTGGGATGTTAGTTGTGTTTTTCTCCTCATCCCCTCCAAAATGAAGCCTAAGCAAGGAACTGCAGCTAGAAGACAAAGCCCACAAATGTTCCCCTTTACTACACTGGCACACGCTCCCATTTTAATTTTACTTGCATGTGTGTTCCCCTTTTTAAAAGTATACACTGGACCCTGACATTTTCCTGACTTCTCCCAAATTCAGGAACTGTCACTTTTTTTTTTAAGTCTATAAACTTCAAAATCTTTTCTGCCAAGTTGGCAACGTTCCAACCAGCCCTCCACCACTGTAATTACAGTGATTTTTCCACTTGAATATAATGGACATGGAAAGGAATTATAAGAGCTCTATATAAGTATATTTTGATAGATTAGTTACCTGAGTGGATGTATTTTATACTCATCGCAAGCATTTCTATGTATATTCTTACAATACCCAGATTATTCTAGGAACTGTGAATCAAGATAACGTGGTGGCTGTTACCACTGAAAGGGAGTGCTGAGTTTAGGATCCTCCTTTAAAACATACAATAGCCTAGAGAGAAAAAGAAAACAAAGAAGTCTTTTATTTCTTTTCATGTTGAGATAAAGAAAGAAGCTAAAGTCACGGTAAAGCCAAAGTGAAAGAACATACTTGACTCAGAGGAGATGGCCCAGCGAATGCCGTTATAAACCATTATTCTATGTCACTACTGCTTTCAGAAAATGCTCAGAGCTCCGCATGTGTTCCCTTGATACAAGACTCTCCTCAGCTGCAGAGGAACTTAGTAACAGTACACTTAGCACTCAGCAGTTATTTGACCTATTTTACTAATGTGTTTGGGAAGGAGGTTAATTAACAGTGGATGGCTATATCCTTAAGCTTAATTTTTCCAACAGCCCTGCTCATAAAAGGAAAAATTGAGTATGTATTGAAGGAAGCAAGCAATTAAGTTGCACAAATAGTGAGCTCGCTGAACTGCAGCTGACTTCTATCATGTCAAAGAGCGGCTAAACACAGAAGCAATAAAGAGACTGTTGCCACGACCACCACTGAGCACCACGGCAATAAAGATGCACAACTTCCTACTTGAAGATGACTGATTAAAGCTCTTTAGAAACCCAATGTTACACACAGGCATAAATGGAGCAAAATATTTTAATGCGTGTTTGGCAAGTTCAGAAACACTTTATAGTCCATTTTAAATGAAGGTTTATACAACAACAGTAAACTCCATCCACTTGCCGCTGGGGGGGCCTGAACCACTGTGGAGTGAAAGCCCCTTGCCTAACCCGGGGGGGGGGGGCAGGCAGGGGAGTGGAATTCCACAGGACGGTTCCTCTGAAACTAAACCCAAGAGCAGAGCCCATTCAGATAGCTGTGACCCTTGAAGGCAAGTAAACAGACTCCCTAGAGACATACCAGGGATTTTCTCTCTCCTTCTGCTCCCCTTCCCTCCTTTCAAAGCTCCCAAAGGTCAAGTTTTAGCCCCAGCAGCCCTTCAAGAAAGCATACTCACATCTGGGAGTTCAATCCAGGCTGGCATCAGAACCAGCTCCCAGGACTATCAGTGTCGGCGAAGTGGGACGGGCATGATGTGACAAGGAAAATACGTGTGACAAGATGCAGCTCCCATCTCACAGGGTCTGTGGAGGGGTCTGGGCCTCCACAGACCCCCCAGCACTTACCGCTGCCTTTGGAGGGGCTCATGGGGAGAGTTTTAAAAAGACAAAACAGAGGATTTAGGCACTCAACGTTGCTTATAACCTAACATCCAAAGAATAAATAAGTTGGCCTTTGCCCTGCTGCCCTCAAACCTACTACTGTGGAAGACAAAAACCAGCACCCTGGCACAAACCAGTACACCCCTGCTGGTCCCCACCTGCCCCGTCTAAGAAAGGTCTCTAGAAGGGGAGGGGCTGAACCTGTGCTTTTCTTCTGACCCTCCCCACTTCCCCACTTGGGCTTTTCAAGATCAGACCAGGGCCCTACCCTGGGGCAGCACTGAGCGCTGTGCCCTCCCTCCCTCTGCTCCAGGGCGCTGCCCTCTGCACAGGGCACCCTTCAAGGTACTGGGGACTCTGTGCTGTTTAATACTTTTTGGCTACAGTCAGTGGGAAAAGCTTGCCATATTTATGTCCCCTTTGAAGACTTATTTTTCTCTTAACTGCTGCAATAATCAAAGGAAATGAAACTGGAGAAGCTGCGACTTGGGAGAAAAACTTAAAAAGGAAGTACAGTGTTCTCCCTTTTCTTGGGTGGAAAATGGGACCCAAAGTGGCCTGAATAAATTGTTAGTGCTCGTATAAAGCACACGGCCCTTGCGTTTCCACCGTAGCTAGACCAGTCCACCAGGGCACCCTGTTTTCCAGAGACTCAGAGCTGAATTGACTGCTTGGGATTTGCATTTGATTCGGGGAATTCTAACTGCAAACTAAATTCATACAGCAAACATCAGAAAGGCTTTCTCAGATGAAGAGTAGATATTTGGAATTTTGGTGACATTTCTCACCATTTTTCAAGTGGGCTTCCCATTGGATACATGGTGTGCAAGTCTAGCAAAGCAATGGTAGCCAAAAGTCAGAATATTCACAGGGGCTACATTTCACGTGCAGGAAGCCAGCACAGTGGCACAGTCCTCCTTCCTCCAGGTTTGTCCACCTTGAAGCCTTGTGGGGACTGTGACCACCAGGCTCCCCGGTGAGACCTTCTCACACCCTATGCTCAAACTAAGGAGACGCGCTGACTCCTCCAGCGCAGGAAGGAAGAAACAACAGTCAGCCCTGGGAGCCGCCTGCTCTCTGGAAACCCCTCCAGCCTCAGATTCTCTGTCCGAACTCTGAAGGTCAGTGCCCCCTGTGCTAAGAGAAAAAGAAAAATGCCCAGGAAAACCCACAATTTCCTTCCTCATCGAGGAAGACGCCCATGCACAGCCATGGCTTCCTCCAGGGCTGGTGTCCGTTTCCACCCACTGCAAGGGGGCCTGGCAGCTTCTCACAGCAGGAGGTTCATGGTCCAAGAATCTGTTCTGGCTCCTATTCCACCTCCATCGAGGCCAGTTCTAACTCTGAGAATCCCATCAGCACTAGTAAGGCGTTCACACTGCCCCGTCCTCCAGAGGAAGGACACTTAGAGTCGGGCTCCAGGCAGTCCTCACAGACCTGGGAGGTCAGGAGGCATGTGTTCAGAGGGGCAGAGGGCAGACACACCTCTTCTCCATCTCCTTCGAGGAGTCGGCAAGTGTCAGGGCCCTAAATGTAAAGCAAAATGGAGCAGAGCTCTAATAATAGAATCCAGAAAGAACGGCTATAACAAGCTAGTTCTCCATAAAAAGAACTGGTGTGTATAACTGAGGTCAACTTGAACGCTCATTTTCTTCTCAAAGTTCCTTATCTCAGTCTACGGTTTCTCTCTTTATCAACCACCCTAACAGCCACCTGGGACTCACCTGTCACCTCCTGTGACCCCCGCCACGCCCAGTTCTAAACTCAGCACATCTCCTGGCTTGTTCCCTCATTTCTCCTTTTACAATCACATCCTACACCACGTCACCCATCTCTGCATTACTGTCATAATAATAATGGGTCTGCCAGTTGCTTCTTTTCTGCCCAAGTCATCTTTACCACCCCTAACAGATACTTTCCGAGAACAGTTATAACCATGGCACACCATCTCGGTCCAAAAGCTCCATTTTCTTTTAGAATGAAGTCCAAATTCCTTAGCATAATATCCAAGGTCCCTCATAACCTGAAATTATTCTGTACTTTGAAACTCACCTGCCATTTTGTCCTCACACAGCTAATGCTCTAGTGCAAACAGACCTCCTTCCTTTCCTTCATTATAAGTGTTCACACTCTAGAACTTTGCACTTTTCCTCCAGCTTCAGTCATTTAAAACCTTGCTTCTCCTTTAAAGACTAATTCAAATGTCACCATCTGCAGGAAGCCGCACTGAATTCCAAGGTCAAGTAAACTGCTCCCTCCCAGCATTTGCCTCCATCCGACCTGTGTTCATTGTTGCAGGTTTCCCATCCCCACGGCAAGACAGTAGCTAACCCTTCCAAAAATGGTCCTGGGTGCCCAGCATAGTGCCTTCCACAGGATAGGCATTTCATAAATGCTTGTCATATTGAATTGATCAATACAGAAATTAGGAATTTTCACTAAAAGTTGACCATGGATGAACCAAGCTGAGAATCATAATCAAGGAAGACAGAGGGAAGGAAGGGATCCAAGTAAAAGCTGCCTGGACTGAGTGTGGATGAATCTCTCATCACAGAACAGAGACAGCCTACTCCATTACTCTCAACACGTTTTTATTGGCATATCCTATAGGGGTTCAGCTGTTACTGAGAACTGCCATCCCCATCAAATGGGGAAATCATCTCTTCTTCAGCAATAGGGAGTTAAATGCTATATTTAAAGGACTTTGTCAAGTATTAACAGATAAGCATCACAGTAAAATATATATAAAGATTATATATCATAATTACCTAAATACAATTACTGCATACTGGAGATACCATTTCATTTAAACACATCTACACACGGAGATGTAATGATGTCTCAATAAAACAGATATTTAGTTCACCTTTTTGCCATAATTCCAAAGAGGAGGGGAAAGCCAAAAACTAAAACCATCTCCTTAACCTATTGGCATCAAATTCTCTGCTATTCCATAATCTGAAACAAACTCATTCCAGTCTTCCCAGTTCTCTCCTGAAATAAAAAATCAATTTCTTTGTAGAAGAAAACTATAATTTCCCAACATCTCCTCATACTAGTCCTGGCCCTCCTCTAAAACTTCTCTGAGTCAACTCTTCCTAAGGCGAATCACGTTAAGAAATGAATCTCTTAATTGCACCACATAAGCTAAGCAGTGAGCCATGACCTCATCGCCCTGGACGTAATAAAAGGGCAGAGACACTTGGGCACTTCAACATCGTAATTCCTGCACTGTTCTGGTGTAGTATAAAGCAGGCCTGTGTGCAGGAAGGCTTTTTAAAATGCTTTTATCTTCTTTCTGCATGCTAGCAGATCTCTGGGTCTCATTTCTTTGTAGATGGAAGCCTGTACTGTGCACAAGGGAGGCAGCCAGGCCAGTCAAGGGCTCGAAAGGGACACATGGACTCAAGATGAGCTGGGAAGAGAAAGACCTCAAACTACACAATGATTGCCCCAAACTCAAGCCACAAACAAACAAACAAAAACACACAAACAAATCTGAAGACCACCGCCAACCAAAGAAACAAAAAGAAGTTGGTAGAATTGGGCTTGAAAAGAAACAGAGGTTCAAACACAGTGCTGCGCCTCTGTGTCTTCTGAGCCTTCGTTTACCATGGAGCCCTCTGTGATAATTACCGGCAACATTCTTATTTTCCTAGAAGCCATATTAGTCAGCCCCAGCTGCACGCGGAGACTCTGCAGGTTACTGGCCAGCCTATGGAGATGGTCACCATAAGGAACCAGGCCTACTGTGCTGATCCCTACACGGGGTGCATGTCTGGTCCATGAAAATGAGGTCAACTTAACAAGGTGGTCAGTATGGAGGTTCTATTGTATTTCAACAAGAACAACACATTAGTCTGGTCTGTCAAACACGAAACACATTTCATGTAGAGGAGGACAGAAATGGCCTCCAACATATCAGAGAGGTACAGAGACGCAGTCACCAGCAGGATCACAGTGCTGGCTAACTCCCCAGGCTCAGACACTGACGGGGGTGAATACTGTTCCTCTGCACCAACTCCTGGCCACAAAGTTCCTGTCATTCCAAGCATTTTTAGATGATGCTATTGCTTGAAAATAGCCAGTGGTCACGCTATTTTGCCGCTTCTCCCTGTCAGCCTCAACCAATGTGCCCTTTTGTCCTGAGCGTCCCAGTAAGAATTCCACCTTCAGATTGGGCTAACGGGAAAAAGCAGCAAAATTGAAAAATTTTCTGAAGCATCTAATCCCAGGTTTGTAAAGTTACCTGTAATGTGTTCCACAGAGCCCTCTGTAAAAAGGGGATAGCCACTTTCACTCAAGAGCCGAGCACTGACAGCTATGAAGCAGGGCTTTCCAGGGGAAACCGACTCTGTAGACTCCGTGCTAACGATGGGGCTTGGGCTCATGAGCACTGCTCAGAAAGAGTGGAACAGACCGTCAGGAGAGACCTATTCCCAGGCAGATTCTGCCTCATCATCAAGATTAAATCCCTTTCTGTAACCGTCAACATCAAACTATAGTTGTGACTGATGTGGCCTTTACGCTGCTAAAATTAAGACAGGTCCTTGACTGCACATGTTATCAGTGACAGGGTTTCTGTAGGAAAAGAGGAGCAAGGAGGAAAAAAAAGCCTACTATAAAAATGTTTTGTCCATGAATCTTGGAAGAGTTCATTGCTAGGAGCAGTATGACACTTTCAGAAGATAAACGGCATTCCCCCAAAGTTACACAGAATTTAGGGAGACGATACCCCCAAACCCTACGCAGTTGGTGGAGTTGTGATTTACATCATTTAACAAAAGCATTGAACCAAGTGCAACGTAAACACACAAAACCTTCCTTTCTTCCATGTGTTCAACTCTGAAAGGCAGCAAAAGGAAAGGAGGAAAAAAGTTTCAACTTCACAGAGTCTCCTTACTGAAATCGTCTCTTTACAAACCAGGAATGAGGGGACACACGTGCATTTGCACAATTTCCAAGACACTTCTGGATTCCCTAAACAGAAAACAGTATGTTCAGAACACTTAAAAGAAAACACAAAAAAACTTTGAACTTAATTTAACTACAACATTGGCTGGGATTTCTAAAGAAGTAGAGGGATGCTAAAGTGAAAAAAAAATACAGTTTAAATATTCAAGACCATAATAATAATCTATGAATTTACTTTAACACTATTCTGGGAATTTTTTTATCACAAGTACATTTTTTAAAAACTACGTGCAAATAAGGATTGAGGGACTGAGATAATTCATATTGCTCTGTTTTCACTATTTACAAAGTAAACTTGAGCAGCCTTCTTTTACCTTTGCTATGTTTGTTGACCTGTTGGTGTTCAGATCAAGTTTTGATATTTGCATCTTTAGCTGGCCATGAAAGGCAGCTAGTCCGGAGAGGCCAGAAGCAGGGAAAGAGGAGTTGCAGGGCTTATCAAGTCACCCCAAAGGCCTTGTCGTGCTCATCCTTTGTAAACAATAAGACGTGTCACCATCCCTGGTTGCTGTCACTGCTGACAGTTCTCTAAAGACCAGTGAGTGCTGAACTCTTTAAAGCTGGATTGTGCCCAGTGGGAGAAATGATAGTGTGACATGAGGAGAACTTCGGGGATATCTGAGCACCTTGGGAAAAGAGGAATCGGGGCCTTTCACTCAGCAACCTAATGAAAACTAGACAAATAGTCGTGTATTTAATATATAGTTTTCACCAATTCATGCTTCTTTTGTTAGGAACAATTCTAGCCTGTATAGAAAAAGAGACAGATATAAAGAATTTAATTTCTCATTGACAAGGGAGCTTCAAGTAAAGCAATGCTCATGAAAGGACAAAGACTGAGTTCAACGGGTAAACTTCCATTGCGCAACCATGTAATTGTTTCAACTTCACAGACCCCAAAACTTTATGTGCTCAAACAAGTAATCAAATGCCAAGGACAGAACTAAATAACCCATCTGAGATAACCAAGACTTTGTACAAAATGCAAAGAATAAAACACATTCTTTAAGAAATATGAATGAGAAATTGTGGCAAAGAGAACCACACTTGAAAATAAATTTCCAAAGCAGTTACCTAGTGCTTAAAGAATAACGAACTTTTCATGCCATATTTCGCAAGGATCCACTTGCTTAAGTTAAACGGATCAAGAAAAACCCTAATCCATGTGAATTTTCATTATTTCTAACCTCAGACTTTTAAAATATATAAAATGAATATCAAATTCTTTTCATGGAAACGGATAACATGTGTTGAATGAGAATAAATACCACATTATATGTAGAGTGAGACTCTCACAACAGCAACTGGCAATGTGTTGTATTCGAGACTAATTTTGCTAAGACATTTAAGCTATGGATTTGGGGGTTAACAATATTTCAAAGGAAAGTAAATTCTTTTTCCAGTGTTTCAATTTTCTTCTTCCTAGGAAGATTTCCTAAAAACATTTGCTCCATTAAATGGTCTAAAATGCTTGAGAAAACAAAATGCCTTAGGCCTACTTATAAAACATTAGGCTCCAAAACTTTGAAAAGGATAATCCTTCCAATATCAAATCCATCCTTGAAATAAGTACCATCTCTAAAACAAGGACAGAAAATAACATTCCATCAGTCTAACACCATGGTATTTAACCTGGATTTTTACCTGTTTCTATACCATAAATAAACACTGTTTGACGGTAGAGAATCATAGATTATTCTTTCCAAGTTTGTTTTTTTATCCTTTTCAATCTCCTTACTTGAAACAACCAGACTATTATCTTACAAAGCTATAGAGCCTAAAAGACTGTCTGAACTACAGAATGCAAAGAACAATTTAAGAAAAAATTTTGCAAATTTCTAGAAACTGAATCAAAAGTCACCCTGATTTTTCTAATTTTTACACAGAAAAGCTAAAGATCCATTGGCATGGCCAGGGCAGATGTTGCCAAGCAGCTTTCCAAAGAGCAAATGGTAAAAATAAAATAAAATGAAAAAGATTTGCCTGTCATGGGAGTTGGTCAATAAAATGCAACAGTGTTTATTACAACATTTAAAGTCTGTGATTAAGAACACCAAAAGGCCTAAACTAGAAAGGTTTTCAGCCTGTAATTTCCCTGCAGTCCTGGCCTGTACTTCCTTACGAGTTAGCTCAGCAGGGCTTTTTTCCATGTCCATCATCAGCTTGTAATTATTGCCATTCTCAAAGCTATGCCAGATGGGTCTTTAGAAGCAGGCATGCAGCTTGTTTATGAGAGAAAGAGCTGTAATATTACTCTACACAGAGACCTATCTGGTCGGACTCAAAGAGCCCTGATCCTCCCTCCTCTCCTCCCCAGCCCTCCCTCCTCCGCCCCTGTCCTCTGCCACCACCTTTCTCACTGCCTTCTGTAGATGCCACTCTCGGTTTCAGCAACCCGCCCCAACAGAATGGCTTGGTGACAGGCTGGGCCCATGGGAGCTAAGAGACAGCTGTATCTTAAAGCATATGCCCTATTTGTCACCTTTCACCATTCACACATGGAAATGAGGCCAACACCCAAGGGAAAAACAAACTGTGAACTATTTCCCCTACATATGCTTATGCAGAGGCTTATTTAAAACACCAGAGTTGTGCGTCTATCTTTCAGAGTACAAATCCGCAGAGATACCACAACTATGCCTTCCACTTTGCTTTTCTGGCACTTCTTCATTGGCTAGAGCAGAAGATTCCCAGCAAGATTCTCAAGCACAAACCTTCACTCCCTTTGCCTGGTAGGAAGAATAAACATTTGTGAGAAGGTTGAGGTCAAGGGGCTGTGCAAAGCAACACAGGGGAAGACAAGAGCACCTAACCCAGGGTTCATCTGGTGATAGGCTTGGGGTGTTAGGTACCCCAGAGGGCCAAGCGAGCTTCAATCAGCGGTTAATGAGGCACGACCTGCAACAGATAGCCACTTTTAACTTACAAAAGCTTTTACATGTCTCTGTTTACTTTGATCCATTTCAGTTAATTTGAGCCTGGTTAGGGCATTTTCCTTTTTTTTTTTTTTTGCTAGATAAACCCCCTTCTCCCATCCCGCCTCCTAAACAATAGTATCATTTACCAACTTTATACTTAACTAGTTTCGAGATCTTCTGTCAAGGTCGGGAACAATTATATTAAAAACAAGGAGAGGACGGGACGGGACAAGGGGAGCGAGTCTCAAAATCCCACAGCGTTAAGAGAACCAAGCGGGCAGGATTTGGAGGCGGCGTACTGGTCCTTTTACCCCTTGTTACTTTATCCATGTGACGACCAGACAGTCTTCTCTGTTAAAATATTTCAAAGTGGATACAACTGACTTACTGGAATGTGAAATAATCCACAAAGAAACTGTACCGATGGTCGCACACCGGAGGGCACTTTTCATAAACTGGCGGAGTTTCCAGGCCCCGGGGCTGCGGTTGCGGCTGGGGAGGCGGAGAGGATCCCACACTAATGTGGGGCAGCCCGTTAATGGGGACGAGCCGGAGTAATGAGCTTTTAAGTAGGTCGGCTAGGTGCTTGACCCCACGGCTCACCCGGGAGCCTGCTTAACAGTCGGGAGCCTTGCCAGCATGCCGCCGCCCCCTCATCCCGGCAAGCTCCGGGGCCTGTTTCCCAGCATGCCCCCTGCCTCCACATCCCAGCATGCTCCGGGGCCCCTTTCCCAGCATGCTCTGGGCCCCCATCCCAGCATGCTCTTTCCCAGCATGCCCCGCAGGCCGCTCTCCTGATGCTTATATCCTTTTATCTACACCAGTGTTTTTCAACCTTCTTTATTTTAGGACACACTTGAACCTATAGTTTAACTCCCACAGCATGCAAATTATGTTGATCCCCCCAAAAAAAACAGTTAAAAAAAAGAATATACTTAACTGTGCTTTGAACTTCTTTGGAAAATAATTTAATTAATGGTCTTTGAAAATCTTTGCAGCATACTGGTTGAAAATCACTAATCTACACTCTTTCCTTGTTTCTCATTCCTGTGCCATGCTCCAAAGCACTTTTCCGTTATATAACAAAACAAAACAAAAATATATTTGAGGCATAATTCATTTCACAAGTACACATGGGCAGGTTCAGTTTGACACATAATATTCCTCAAAAACACACTTCTCAAATGGCACATATTCCTCTTTTCCACTTCCTTCCCCTGTCCTGTCTTCTCTATTTCCAGGAAGTATTATGAAGACATATAAGTTAATAAAAGGAACAGGATGAAATCCGTGTGCACTTTTGCTCTTGAATAAATTGGAACTGCTTCAAAGTGTTTTCTTTGAAATCCTGTCTACTGTAGACCCTGGGGAATCATCAGGGAACTAAAGTTAGAAAACCTAATTTCTACTTTGGCTTTTTCTTGTTAGAGAGAGGAAAGACTAGGTATGCAACCTGCCAGAAAGGGTTTCAGACACTAAACATGCCTTATCTGCAGTTCTCACACTGGGGTCTCCACAGTAATGATTTACATTTATTTTGCTCGCTCTTTACCAAGTCTTAAAAATGAAGGTAACCTTAGTTTATCACTGAAGAATACTGGATTCTTTGGTTAACAGGCACTAAACTTTTAACTTGTTCAAAGAAAACAAGCCCAGACATCTTGAATTATATGAGAATAACAGTGATAGTAATATTTATTCAATGCTTGTTAAGGGACAACTGTACTAAATGCTTTAAGATTCTGCATAATTTGTAGAGTGTTTAATGTATAAGCTTTCTAAACTTTTCAATTAATGATGATGGCAGTTGCTGAGCTGTAGGCCAAGTTATTCCTTTCATTCATGGACTAGGGAGAGATGACACAGGCATGTTGAGTCACTCAAAACAGGCTCAAACCACCCCAAGGAGTTTGCCTGATGAAAGGTTTTTCTTTCCTTCAAAGCCACTTCCTGTGTCACATGACCTGTATCACTCCAAAGATAATAACACCTCATGTTTCCAGAACACTTTTATCCAACGATCTCAAAGCATTTTCAAATGTTAATTAAGCCTTCACCATCCTGGAAGATAGCAATGACAATCTTGCTATTTAAATGCTGTATTCCAGAACATACATTGTTCTAGTCACTAGGAGGGAAATGGAGGCCTCTCTGAACAAATCCAGTACACCAGACACTACCCAAACATTCCTGACACCCAAAATTCTCCTACATCTCCTGGGAAATCACCACAGTGTCTCAATTCTAAATTGTCCTCTATCGTTCTGATTGTTTCTGCTGAAAGAACCAAATTGGGAGAGGGGACAAAAAGAAAGACTTTCTAATAGTCTAATATTGTTTCTTTGTGTAGGGGTAGAAATGTAGGTAGAAGTATATGCAATATATTTCTCTGAATATGTTAATTCTCTCAACAAATAAGTGTCTTTGCTATATGTTTTTTCACTTATTAAAATAAAAGTAGCTAACCTTCCCCAAGGCTCAGATATCTAGGACTTGCTTTGATACAAAGGGTGGTCAGATTTTAGGTAGTTTGTATATCCTTTAGTCTAGATAAAGGAAGACCGTGGCAACCCTGGCCCTGAAAGATCTGCCCCTGCCTCCTTTCTACTCTACTTTCTCCACTAGATTTTTCTCCATCCTTCTAATGTGCTGAGTGTCCTTCCTATCCCAGGGTCTCTGCACAGGCTTTTCCTTCTGTCTGGGACACGTCGTCCCCTGTTCTTAATGAAACTCTACCTCTTAGTTCTCAGATCAAATGTCACTTTTTCAGAGAAAACTTACCTTACCTCCATCAAAATTAGCTTTTCTCCATTATACTTTCTGATGACAAACTGTTCAGGTTTATTATAATTCATGAGATTTTCTTTAATCTCTCCCCTCTAGAAGATAAAGCCCCACAGGCCTTAGAATAAGGCCTGCGTACCCCACTGTGTAATCCTGAGGGCACTTTGGATGGAGTTTATTGAATAAATTAATGAGTGAATGAATCTTATAATCTGAGTTTCAAATAACACTTTTCTTTGGAAGTGCTATCACCAGGCGAAAAGGAGAAGCGAGAAATAGGTATCAGATGTTCAGTCGTAATCATTTAAGGTCTCCGCTTATTTCTACTAATATTGAGAATTAAGCCTCTGAACAAAGTGTTTGACCTACACTACCTTATTTACCCCTCAGAACAACCTATGCCCATTTTGCAGTGATGAATACCACGCAGTTTGCCGGTCTCTGAGATTTGCCCTTCTCTGTTGGGCCTCGAGCACTCTTGGTCAGGGACTGCAGAGGTAAAGCGATGAGCAAGGCGACACCAGGAGCCCGATGTGTCCAGCAAGGAGCTGGTACTCAGTAAATACTCACATAGTGTGAACCATGTTTAAAAAAAAAAAGACTGAACCACTGTGGTTGGTCCCTGCAGTTTTAAAGTTCCCGCCCCCGCGCCCTGGCAGGTGTTCGTCACGTGACGGGCGGTGGGCGGGGCCTGTAGCTTGTCATTCATTCTGCAGAGGCGCAGCGCGCAGCAGAATCACCAATCACTCTAACACCCTAAGAAAAAATACAGTGATTATATCAAGCGTTTTCATGCACGGTGCCACACGGCAGGCCCAGTGGTCCTTCCACACACAGGTCCGACCGCGCCTGTCCCGGGCACACGGCCCTCCCGGCGGCCTGGCCGCAGCCGCATCTCCCCGGGCCCAGACGTGGCAATAAGAGCTGGACTCTCTCTGCAGCCGCGTTTCTCTTCTGACTTCACGCACTCTTCCAGACTTTGTAAAAATCCTGCTCTGAACGTGCCGTCCGACTCTTAGTGGCCTCTCCCTGCATTCTCCAGCGTCCTTTCCACTGTGCCCGGCGTTGAGTAGCTTGTTCGTGTGCCTGGGATGGAGTGCCGGGGAGATGCAGCCGAGGCCCCAGCTAACCCAGGAGGAGCTTTTAAACCCGTGACCCTGCAGAATGATCTTAATTGAGACAAAGAGGTAGCTCTTTTCCCTGCCCGCCCCCAAGAGGAGGTAACCTTGAGCAAGCCAGCTTCAGCAGAGGGCAGTTCCTGGAGAGCCCCCATAAATGCCCCAGTCCTTAAAGAGGGGTCTGGACGGTATGCCGCATCTCCCAGCACGGCCTGTGCCCATCTCGCAAAGTCAATGTCCTTCCCCTGGGAAGCCTAGAGCGATGCTCTAAATATGTGCCCATCGCTTTCTCGTCACAGCACGCTTCGTTTCACATAATAACCACCCGTCCATTTGAGTTCCCTAGGAAAGGATAAACTACAAAAAAGTTGGCATTCTCTCTACCAACATAAAGACAATTGTGAAGAAACTAAAGAATAAGTGAACAATTATAGATCCCATTTTGATTTTTAAAAAATTATATGCAGACACCAAACGTATCTGGGAAGGCTATTCACTAAAACATTGTTAGTTCTTATCTCTTGGTGGCAGGATTATATGTGGTTTTTATTTCTTTCATTCTACTTTTTGGTGTACCCACATCTTTATAAGCGCATACGACTTTTGTAATTCTTTTTACAGTTATCCAGTAACCATTTTAAAGAAAAAAGACACTTGGCTCTTAACTAGAGAAGAATATCGAATGTAATGAATATCGAAGTCATGGCATAAAGTTATCATTTTGTATTGTAATTCATAATTCATTACATAAGTTATTGTCTCATACTATAATCTGTAGTTTATTATATAGTTCATCAAAAGCAATTTGACATACATGATATGGTTTAATCTTGAAAAAGTGTCAACAAGAAGGGCACATAAGATATGCTAATTCCTCCTGGATTGTAAAATGAAGCCAGCCCTGGAAGGCTGGGTCTCAGGTGGGGGCTTCCCCTGTGCATTCCTGATGAGGTCTCACCAGGCTTTAGGGAGACGGGAAGCAGCCTGCATGCGACCCCATCCCGACTGAGTCTCCCTGGGCCATCCTCCCCGCCCTCACTTCTCTCACCTCCCCGTTCCTGTTCATAAAAGCGACTGGACTGCCTTTCTCCGGCTTCCCGTTCATCATCTCTTTGCACAAGCCCAATCTGCAAGGCCAGCTACAGTTGAAAGCCTTGTTTTTCACTCACATCTCACATTTCCCTTTCTCTCCTCTCATGATAACAATTTAGGTATGTATAGCACTTTCCAGAAGGTTTCCCCACACATCACCTCACCACATCCTCCCAACAAAGCTTTGAGGTCTGCTCATCAGATAGTGTTACTCCCAGTTTAAAGATAAGGAAACCAAAACACAAAGAGGTTACTACTTGCCAAAAATCACAGTTAGTTACTGATAAAGACAGGACTAGAATCCAGGGCCTCTCGGAAGAGCTCAGAACTCTCTGCGTGCTTGCTTTGATCCTGCCTTCTAGCATAGGCGCCACTGATAGGCTCTGCAGAATCAAAAACTGGTTACAAACAAAACTGATGAAATCGAGGTGGTGGGTTCTATTTCTGGGCATATTGTAGGATCCCCACTGTGGCCTGCTAACGCATCAGTGCACCTGGGAAGGCAGGGCCCAGTTGCAAAGGGACCAGCTGAGAACCTGTAGATGATTCAACACAATCCCATCAACACAATGAGTTTAATAATTTGCTTGCCTATTCTTTTAAGGCTCTATATACATATGTGCATAAATATATAACTATTCCTCTAAATACACTGTAAGAACATGTTTCTACAATACTTTCTGTGTCTTTCTCTCAAGTTTTCTTAGGATAGTCCCAAACCATGTCTATCATCGGGTATAATTCTTAATGGCTCTCCCACTCCCTTTCAAAAATGTCCCATTGTGGAGCATAATTTACGTGGTCATCCTATACACTCATGAAGGACAACAAGTGAGCAATTTCAGTAGACACTGCGCAGTATTGATTTTCAAAGTGGTGAGCCCCAAATGCTGTAAGAAGGGTCACTGCTATGGAAATACGCTGCTGGAAAAATTCCCAGTGTTGAATGGCCTTCACTAAAGACATGATCCCTTCGTGTCACATTAGGCTCAAGTTTTACAATGCAGTGAAATTCTGGCTAGCTTCAATCCATTTGCTACATGATTCGTGTTTTCTGCACTTCATTCCTTCACCGGGTATTGTATCTTCACCTCGTTGTTGCTCAGAAGTATTCCTTTCTTCATTCATTCTTTAAAATGAGAAGAAACAAATTAGTATTCACAGAGTTTTGGCTTGTAATTATAATGCCTCCTACATTTCCCAAAGAAATCCTGCCAAGGAAAGGGCCTAGAACAATAGCTATTTGCCGAGATTTTCATGGTAATTCAACTCCTGTGTTTTTGAGCTTGTGCTCTGTAACATGGGGAGGGGACCTACCCTTGAGTCGCTGAACAACCAGAGAGGATGCTGGGGCTCACACAGTTAATGAAAATTGTATTCTGTGTTCCTTAAAAGTCCCAGTACCACTCCAACATAAAGGTCTCAGGAAACTGGCAGCTTGTCAGCAGAGGACAGATAGAAACAGCTCATAATCAGATATCAAGAACGCAGCCACAGGGTGTGTGGAGCTGAGGGAGAGTGGTGTGGGCTGGAATAGTCACCAGGCAGATCAGTGTTAATACATTTTTGGCAGGGAAACACCAAAATACCTCAAGAAAAGTATCTGATGCATGTCTCTAAGGCAAAATCCATATTCTGTTGCGAGAGATTCTTTGATCATTTTTATAAAGATCTGTCTTCTCATATCACTGTAACCAAACCATACTGCTTTTCTTTCTGTAGTGTGTGTGTGTGCATATGTGTAAAAATAATGTCTAGAAGATGTGAATAAACGCGTCCCCAATGGAAATCACAGTAGAAAACAGATGGTAAGAGACAGAAGAGCTTCAGATTTACTGAAGCAAGAATTTAGCTATTTGGTGACAATGTATCCCCTTTACAATCCTTAATCATCTAATATTTACTAAGCACCCAGTTCTAGACTGGGCACTATGACAAAGATCTTTGCAGGAACACCTGAGTTGGAAGTAGGGCATCTCCAAGCAAGGAGGGAAGGGCTCTAACCATCAAAGACCCACTGTAGACAGATGCTGCACCAGGCTCTTTACACATAGAATTCCTTAAACGATCTTCCCAGTTAGCTCTGAGAAAATACTATGCAAAGTAGTAAATAGAATTCAAACCAGGATCTCAGAGTTTCAAAGCCTTGGCTCTTTCAAAATCTCATGTTTTCCTTGCTCTCATTTTAATTGAATGTGCTGTTAGCTGGCACAGCTGAAGAAATGGATCTGATATCTGGGTGTTTTTTTCCACCAGGATCCTTGCAGCAGAAGATGTCCTAACTTCAGTGCAACAAAAACCTGAGTGATAACATCGGATTTTGCCAGGATGGAGTCACATCCTGGCTGCATTACAGGAGCCCAGGCCTCCAGCAGTGAGCACACCAGAGTGTCACATTCTTTCAGCAGCTCCAGGGTACTGCAGAGAAACTCTGGCACGGGAGATTGTCTTAAAAATCCCTTGTATCTGTCCTTTAGATTAATTGCATAATTATTTGAGCTCCAAACCACATTTTTTAAAAGGTTAAGTTACAATTATTCTGCAGTTTCTGGAACAATGTTAGCTGAGCCTCAGAGCGAGCCTGCCCGGGAAATGCTGAGCAGCTGGGAAACTGAATTTGAGCTTCCATGATGCCAAAGTGCAGGTGGGTCTGGACAGGTCACTAATGTGACTGGTCCCCAGTTTTCTCAAGAATAAAGTGAAGGGTTTCAACTCTAAGATGTGTTTATTTATTTAATACATATTATTTTTTGGTATCAATACCCAGGGCTGGCCCTCGTGATGTTTGTGGTCCAGGGGAGGGGACAGCCCAGATAACCTGCGGCTCCGATGGCGTGTGCGCTGTTGCTACAGGTGACAGGAGGTGCCGAGAATTGCACAGGACAGGCTTCTGATTCTCACGGAGGGCACGAGACAGGATGAGCAGTGACAGGAGCGAGATCTGAAGCAGAGCCATGAAAGACCAAGAGCGGTTAGTTCCCAGGGGTGGCCCAGAGAAGCAGCCCTGGCAGGCGGCAGAGTCCTGGAAGGAGCTGTCATGGCCTCCTGTGAAAACATAAGGCGTTTACTACACCAGGTTTGAGAAGAGGGGGTGGGGACAGAGGAGATGGAACAGGAGGCAGGGATCAGATCCATCATTAGAAAACTTTCATATCGCCAAAAAGAGTTTGCATGTTATCTATTCCCTCAGAAACTATTCATTTATCTCACTATGGGCGAGGCATTTTCCTAAATTCTGGAGTCATTGAAATGGTAAACAAAAGAAATCAATTTCTGCTTTTTTTTTTTTTTTTGAAGGTTTTGGCCAGGGCTGGGTTGAACCTGCCACCTCCGGCATATGGGGCCGGTGCCCTACTCCTTTAAGCCACAGGCACAGCCCAGATTTCTGCTTTTACGAAACAAAATAGGAGCTCACTCAAGGGTCTAAAGCAGGGAAAGGGCATGATTAGATATAAGTTTTAGGAAGATGACACTGGCAATGGTGCAGGAGAAGCGATTGGACGAGGATGAGCATCTTTCAGCTGTGCAATCCCGACTCCACGATGTAAACTCAGCACACAGGAAACTGCAGGTGTTCTAGAACGACACTGCTCCTTACATGTGCATGTATCGTGAGTCCTTGGTCATATACATGTCTCTCCTTTCTGCTTACACATTTCTTTGCCAGTGTTCAATAAACCAAACGGGTCCTTTCCCCTCACTCACTGTGAGTCCAGAGTCCAGAGCACTTAGTCGGGGAAGAGAGAACAGCCGCCGGGTGCTGAACTTGGGGGGTCTACTGGGGCGTGGTGGATGGGTGTGAAAAATGTTCACTTTACAGACACAGAATGCGAAGCCCCGATTCGTTAACCATAAGGGTCATCCAGTGAGAATAGGGTAAAGCCAAGATTCAAATCTGGCTTCCTGGTGGGTTGGTCCCCATACGTCACACCCCGTACTGTTTCAGGGCACAACCTTATAACAGAGTCCCCCAGAACACTAGCAAAATGCACTCTCAGAAGCAGAGGCCGCTGCACTGGGCAATGGCCTGTGCTTGACTCCGTCTGGCCTCCATCTACTTCTCACGTGGGCTACTCACGTCCTCAGTAACCCGCAAAACTCCTGATGTTTAGAGACCACGTGAATCTCAAAATCCTGCTGCGGGTTTATAGAATATAGAACTCAAACTTAATTTATAAGATACATACAGTGAGATGTGCAGCAGGTAAAGAGGTCAGAGCATTGTCCTCAGGGTAAAAACTCACAGGTGGTGAGGAGAGCGAGAAGAAACTCAAAAATACTTTCCTAGAAAGTGCTTTCCGGTACACACAATAAAGATTGTTTTCAAGTCGGAGAAATTCCTGAGCTTCCTGGAAGTAAGGGAGAGAGGAAAGAAAGAAGAAAAAGAAAGAGAGAGAGGGAAAGAAAGAGAAAGAGAGGAGGAGGCAGGGAGGGGGGCAGGAGAGGGAAGGAAAGGAGGGAGGGAGAGAGGAGAAGAGAGCAAAGAGAAAGAGAGAGAAGGAAGGAAGGAAGGGAGGGAGAGAGGGAGGGAGGAAGGAAGGAAGGAAGGAAGGAAGGAAGGAAGGAAGGAAGGAAGGAAGGAAGGAAAAGGATGAAGGGAGTAAGGAAAGAGGAAGGAGAGGGAGGCGGGGGGAAGAAAGAAAGAGAGAGAGAGAGGGAGGGAGGAGAGAAAAGAAAGAAAAACTGATACAACCTTTTTGGAAGGAAGTGTGGAGAACCCTCAAAGAACTCAAGCTAGACCTCCCATTTGATCCCGCAATCCCATTACTGGGCATCTACTCAGAAGGAAAACAATCCTTTTATCACAAGGACACTTGCATGAGACTGTTTACTGTAGCTCAACTTATAATCGCAAAAATACAGAAACAGCCTAAATGCCCACCAACCCTGGAATCGGTTAACAAGCTGTGGTCTGTGTACACTATGGAATACTATGCAGCCATTTTAAAAAATGGGGACTTTACAGCCTTTGTATTAACCTGGATGGAAGTGGAACACATTATTCTTAGCAAAGCATCACAAGAATGGAGAAGCATGAATTCTATGTACCTAATTTTGAGGACAATTAATGACACAGTGGGGGTGGGGGAAGGGGAGAGCAGAGAGAGAAAGAAGGGAGGGGGTGGGGTCTTGGTGTGTGCCACACTTTTTGGGGGCAAGACACGATTGTAAGAGGGACTTCACCTAACAAATGCAATCAGTGTAACCCAGTCTCTTGTACCCTCAATGAATCCCCAACAATTAAAGAGAGAGAGAGAGAGAGAGAAAGGGAAGAGAGAGGAGGGCAGGGGAGAAGGGGAAGGGAGGGGAGGGGAGGAGAGGACCCACCTCGGGCCTCAGAGGTGCTGCTCACGTGTCTGTCCTCTCCTCCTGCCAGGCTGCTTCCCCCTGGTCCCACAGATTCCTGCTCATGCTCAGAGAGACTCAGGGTGTGCAGGCCTCCAGGAGCCCCAACCTCTGCACACTGCCCGGGGCCCACTCACCACCCCATCCCTGGTCTTCTGCTCGCCCTGCTTCCTGTCCCGCAGCTAACTACCCTACAGGACACACAGAGATGGGGCATTTTCTTTGAAAGATGAAAGTTGTCAGTTCCTCAGTTTCCTTGCGAGTCAAGCCCTCTGCTGCGCAGAGCCATGGGCTGTAACTGATGCAGGAAGACTGAGCATCTCTTTTGCTCGTATATTTGTTTTTGTGAAAGAACTAGGATTTGGCATGGCTGGTCGTGCCCAGGTGTAGCAGATGGTGTTGACTACCCAGAATCTCTAACCCCGAGGCTATCTTTGGGCAACCCCACACCACACACAGCCTGCACTTGGTCACCTAGCCATGCTCACCCCAGTTCCCTTATTGGGAACTGGTTTCGCAATGAGCATTTGATGCAACTGCCCGATGAGATGAGCGAAGTCTGCTGGGGGCTGAGGGCCGTCTAAGAAAGCTTTCCTTGTCCATAAAGAGACCTCTGGGACAAAGAAGCCTCTTCTTCCTTTGACAACCGTAAAGGGAATTAGCCCAAAGACAGGACTGAAATGCTGATGGTAGCAGGGCAAAAAAATGGGAAAGAATTGGGTCAGTGACTTCCCAACCCTGGAGTTACCTGCCTACTTTCTTTCTTTTACTTTCTTTCTTTCTTTTTTTTTTTTTTTTTTGAGACAGTCTTAAGCTGTCATTGTGGGTAGAGAGTCGTTGCATCATAGCTCACAGCAACCTCCAACTCTTGGGCTCAATCCTCCTGCCTGGTAGAGATGGGGTCTCGCTGTTTACTCAGGCTGATCTCAAACTCGTGAGTTCAAGCCATCCACCCACCTCAGCCTCCCAGAGTGCTAGGATTTCAGGTGTGAGGCTGACAGAGTTTCTTCTAATGGAAAATGAGATTCGTCTCACTCAAGGGTGTCCAACCTGCAGCCCACAGGCCACATGCACATTATGTCAGGATTTTTTTTGCTTATCTATGGTGGCAAGTATCATGAAAATTACACACAGAACTTTTTACGTATTGCTCATCGACTTTCTTTAGTGTTTGTGTATTCAACATGTAGCCCAACACAACTTTTCTTCCAATGTGGCGCAGAGAGGTCAAAAGGTGGGACACCCCTAGAAGTCCTTTTGATCACACAGGAGGATGATAGGACACGAGGGGCCCATCACCACACCATCCAGCCGAGACACAAGCCCAGATGCGGCTCCAAAGCTGCTTCTCGAGAGAAGCAGGAAAGTTTCAAGGAGACACGGTGGTCGCCTGAAACTTGCTCACAAGATGACTAGGGGACGCTAAAAGGGAATGAGCAGATGAGCAAACAAGGAAATGTAGGAAACACAAATATTGTTGGGAAATGCAGAGGGCTGAGCTAGCTGGAAAACAAGAAGAAGGGGAAGAGCCTGGAAGTGCTTTGCAGGGGTGAGGGGAGACCTGCCCTTTGCCCAAAAGTTCACTGAAAGACCAACTCACAATCTAAACAGATTAATAAGGGAAAGGCTTGTCACCATGAGCGTGGGGAGAATCAGGATGATTACTTGGTACTCCAACGAGGTGCAGATATTTTCATTCCTGACCTTTGGGGAGGTGGGGAGAAGAGGAGCACAAGTGATTCTGTTGGGCCACTGAGGATGAACAGATACCTGGGGGGGTGGGAGGGAGACAGACTGACCTAAAATTAAGTTGAGAGACAGGTATCAGGTCAGGATGATTTGCAAGGTCTGGTTGCGTTTCTGATCTTTTTTCTGCAATATATGGAAATACCAAGGAGAGGAAGGAAAGTCTGTTTTTTTTATTATTTCAGGTTAACGTAAAGGTACAAACAACTAGGTCACAATATTTGCATATTTAGGTAGAGCCCCTCTTGTGGTTGTGTCCCACCCCCCAGGAGATGTTGCCGTATACCCTTACATTGTGCCCCTTAGACGGGAGCATACCCAGCCCCCTTCCCTCTACGCCTCCCTCCTTCCCCCTCCTCCCAACTTGAATCGAATTGAGTTTTTCTCTTATGTGGGCATATGTTAGATTGTCTACTGGCTTTATATTAGAATTGAGTACATTGGATTCTTGCCTTTTCATTCTTGTGATACTTTACTAAGAATGTGTTTCAACTCCTTCCAGGCTAATACCAAAGATGTAAAGTCACCCTCTTTTTAATGGCTGAACAGTATTCCAGTGTGTTAATCCATTCCTGAGTTAATGGACATTTAGGCTGTTTCCACATTTTTGGTGATTGTAAATTGAGCTGTGATAAACAGTCTAGTGCAAACGTCCTTATGATAAAAGGGTTTTTGTTCCCCCCTCTGGGTAGATACCTAGTAATGGCACTGCAGGATCAAATGGGAGGTCTAATTTGAGTTCTTTGAGGATTCTCCATACTTCTTTCCAAAGAGGCTGTATTAGTTGCAGTCCCACCAGCAGTGTAAAGTGTTCCCTTCTCTCCACATCCACACCAGCATCTGCAGCTTTCAGACTTTGTGATGTGGGCCGTTCTCACTGGGGTTAGATGATATCTCAGGGAGCTTTTGATTTGCATTTCTCTAATAATTAGGGACAATGAGCATTTTTTCATGTTTGTTAGCCATTCATCTGTCTTCTTTAGAGAAGGTTCTATTCATCTCTCTTGCCCAGTTATCTAAGGGATTATTGGCTCTTTTTATGTTTATTTATTTGAGTTCTCCATAGAGCCTAGTTATCAAGCTTTTGTTTGAATGAAAATATGCAAATATCCTTTCCCAATGTATAGGTTGTCTGTTTGCTTTGGTTGTTGTTGCCTTAGCTGTACAGAAGCTTTTCAGTTTCATTAAGTCCCATGTGTTTATTTTTGATGTTGTTGGTAGGTGGCGTCTCAGGGTGGTTGGTCTGCACTTCTCTGCGATCAGGGACGATGAGCATGTCTGTGCATGTTTCTTGGCCATTTTTCCGTCTTCCAGTCCATCATTTTCTGATCTTTTGATAGATGGGTCTGGTCTGTTTAGATGGAGGGAGAGGCACTTCCAGGGCTCCATGATCTCAAATGGCCTCTCACTCAAAATATTCTTCATACCAGTGAGTCATACTTGGGGGTGAAGTTTCCTGAGTTCCTTCGGCTTCCTCGAGTCACCCTGGTGCTACCCATGTGTGCACAGCTACTATAAAGTGTCTCCTTAAGCGAACCATTAATGGTGATATTAGTTTCAGAGTGGAAGCAGCGTCCTTGTTTGATGGTCTCAGGTATGGGGACACTCTGAGAGTCAGGGAAAGACTGGAAACAAAGCTGGACCTGGCAAGCACCCAGCCGAGGCCTCGTTCTTGGGCTTTTATGGTGTGTTTTGTTTTCAAAGAACGTTTCAGCTTCTGGAATATCACACTTATTTAAAATTCTATGATCTATAGTGATGAAACTCCTAAGTTCATCCCTGGGGCTCCCAGACTGTCACATAAACTAGTGTTTTACTTCTAGCTTATACCTGAGAGAGTCTGGAAATGACTGGAGCTCTTCCCTGTGTCCCTGCGAGGGTCACCGTGCTGCCGGCCCTCTGCAGGCTTCCACTGCAGTCTGCGCCTCCACCCTCCATGCTCATCTGTTTCCCATGATTCCTGCTGGGCCCTGGGCAGCGCGGCAAGGCCGTGGGGCATAACTCACTTTTATAGAGCGTCCTTCACGCGAGCTATCATGGGAGCCAGTCAAACACTGACAAGAAAGGGTCTGCTACGGGCTAAGATTTAAAGGAGGGACTGATTTAGAGGCTCGGGGGGGGGCAGAAAAGAAATTTCAGCTAGATGGGTCAGGAGAAGGGGAAAAACAACCCCTGCTGTCATAAACCGTGGGTGAGAGAAGTGACTAAGTCTGGGGTAACAGGAACCTGTGGGGTGGGGAGCAGCCGGCCCCCGGAGACACTACGGGCACTCACTCCATTCAGGAAAGAGAGGGAATCCTTCCAAGGCCTTCGCGTCCAAGAAACCCAAGTCGATTTGAACAGCCAGGAAATGGCAGTGTTATGTCACGTAACCAGAAGTGCTGAGAAAGACAGGTTAATTCAGCGGCTCGGCAACCTCCGCAGAGCTGGGACTCAGGCCACCTTTCTGCTCTGAAGCCCTCGGTGAGCAGACTTGTCCTCAGACGGCTATCCTTAGGGTCACAAGATGCTGGCTCAGGACCAGGCCGCACATGGAGGCCCAGGAACATCTAGTTGCAAAGGTAGGCGGCAGCAGCAGAGACAGAGGCTGTTTCTTCAGTGGCCCCTCTGAGAATGAGGACGTTTCCCAGGAGCTCCCTGCAGACTTAGCCCTGGCCTGGAATCCAGTCTCTTTCTAAACCAAACACTAGCAAAAAGAGTAGGACCATCAGGATGGGCTGAGAGCAGTCAGGGTTCCCTCTGCCTCACACAGAAGAAGGGTGGGCCCCACTTCGGGGTTTTATCCACAGGTAAAGGGGAATAATGGCAACTGAGATGCCAAATCTCTGTCTGCTACTAAGGGGAGCAAAATGCACAAAAGGGCATTGACCTTGTCCCGATTCCTGGAGGAGCAGGATGAATGCAGCACATAATTCCCTGCACAATTCTGGGATTGAAACAGCCTATACTGGGGGGCGGGGAACTCCTACACTGAGAAAGAAAATAAGACTTTCCAGGTATAAGGGCACATCAAGAGGGGCATTAGAGTGGGGTGGGGTCCTGAATTTTGGCCTCTTTTAATTTAAGTGAAATTAAATGTATTTAAAGATGAAGGGGCATTAGAGTGAGGTGGGGTCCTGAATTTTGGCCTCTTTTAATTTAAGTGAAATTAAATGTATTTAAAGATGAGGGGAAAGTATTGAGTGTGTCAAAGATTTCTGCCCTTGGCAGATGAGACAGGGAAAAGGAAATTTTACTTCTGAATTGAAGAATGGAGAGTCACAGCCTCTTGAGAGCAAGACACTTGTTCCTGAGAGGGTGGAGCAGCTCTGGAAGGCGAGGCAGGAACACGGCACACAAGACCTTTGAAAGCCCAGAGCAAAGGGTCAAAACCCACAGGAACACACTGTGGGTGAGCGTGGAACCAACCTGAACTTCACGGGTTCTGAGCTTTCCACTGAACCTGAACCTTTTAGGGTTTGAAGTCATTTACTGAGCAAAAGTCTTCTTCCCAATACTAAAGAAAAATAGACTCTAAAAAATTACTGAACACTACTAGCTCTCGAGAAAACACACTGGGATGAGTAAAGTGTAAATGAGTCACTCACACACGGATTAAATTTCTCCAGCCAAGAGAAGGAGCCCTGGGCGCAGAACGCGCTTTCCCTTTTGCAGAACCTAAAACCTTTCCAAGGAGTTTGAAGCCCTTCAAATAACTTAAAATCCAGCTGCCTTCTTTCTCTCACACCTGCTTCTCCTCTGAGGGGACGTTGCTTTTGCTTTTAATGTTAACATCTTGCTCCGATGTGATCAAAGATAGCTGACACACATGTGATGACAATGACCAAGTTATTCCTCTACACCAGGGGTCCTCAGACTACGGCCCACGGGCCACATGCATTGGTGTGGACTGTGTTTGTTCCCTTTTTGTTTTTTACTTCAAAATAAGATATGTGCAGTGTGCATAAGAATTTGTTCATAGTTTTTTTTTTAAACTATAGTCCAGCCCTCCAACGGTCTGAGGGACAGTGAATTGGCCCCCTGTTTAAAAAGTCTGAGGACGCCTGCTCTACAACACTAACTGCAGAACTCAACGTTCTGTGTTCTAGGTTGGACAGAAGATTTACAACGCCGAGAGAAATGACAGGTGAAAATCAAACAATCTCTTCCAGAAACTGTAGGGGGCGCACAGTGTAACATTCAATCTCCTGTGGAAAGCTGCTGAGTGTGTTCTAGGTAGCAGGTACGATGGGGGATGTGCAATCATCTGTTTCTTTATCAATTTGCTTGTTGCTCTGGGCCAATGTCATTCGGTAATTGGTTCGATTTATTGTGCCACCAAGGTCTCTTTTCACCCTCTTTCCCCTCTTTGGAGTAGGTGGCCCCCCTTGAAAGGCATCTCCTTTTGTGTCCCCTGCCACCTGTCAGTGGCTCCACACCAGACCGTCTTCCTCAGCTCCACACGCATGCACCCTTCCTTGTAGCAGATAAACACGGAGAAGCTGCAATCTCACAATTCCTTCAACTCTACTTTTTTTCCTGACTACCTCAGAAAAACTCCCTCTGCCCTCTTTAGAATCTGCTCAGAATGACATCTACTGACCGGTGTTTAGTACTCCCGCACAATCTGATCTAGGTGTAGAATTTAGATGATTTTCATGAAAGCAGAGATTCCGCATCTTCCAGGCAACTACCGTGACGAATATGATTTCCTGAAAATGAACTTAAGGTAAGTTTCACATTCACAGTTACACTCCCCCGGGACATGGAGTGCGGGCTTGTGAAGGTGCTCAGATAAGTGACAACGTGGGCGTGTCTATCTGCGTCTAACCTGGGCTGAACACATCTGGTGTGACTGTGACAGACTGTCACCATCTCCTGTACATCTCACAAGGATCCAACAAGATAGATATCCTCACTCTCTCTGTTTTATAGATGAGGAGGCTAAATTTCAGAGAAATCAAGGAACTTGACCACTAAGTGGCACAGGGGAATTTGAAGAGTCCAGCACAGCAGAGGGGGTTGGAGCTCTTGGCTGGGCCAGACGTGAGCACGAGCCTTGTCTTGGCAGCCCTCACTCAGCTTCTGGGAAGGAATGGTGCTTCAGGGGAAATAACCAGGGTTCTTCGTTTTTTCAATTACATTATATTTTCTAAGATGTTCTGATGAAGCCAAGGAGAAGCCTCTCACCTGTCTCCTCTCCTTCAGACAAGCACTGAGAACCTTCCCAGTTCCTGACACGGGGAGACGCCGTACATAATCATGAGGAGGGGGCTTGTTCTGTTAAGGCAAAGCCAAGGACAGAGCTCGGGCTCCTTCCGCTTCACAGCAGAAGACTTCCCCACAGCTGGAGAGACCTCCTCATGCAGGCGAAGAGACCGCAGATCTTGGACTTGACTTTGAATGTGTGTTTGAGGAAACAGGAAAGGAGCGTGCCGCTGACAAGGGAGAGGGGAGCTGGTGACCCGATTCAAACTGCACAAGTCCTGGGAAACTTTCTCTGGGAGCCAAAATCCAGCCTTCTTCTCCTCCCTGTCTTTGACATAAGACTCAAAATAGTCAGTGGATTTCCATTCTTTTCGCCTTCCTCTGTCGCCACCCCCCATTCCTACCTTCAAAAGAAAACTTTTTCCCCAAACTCAGCCAAAGTTTCTGGTCTCACCACAACAAGCACATTCACAGCGAATGAGTAATTGGGGACATGGCAAGTATCTCATCTGACTCACAGGAAGAGAAAAGAAAAGGTAGATGCTGCCAAAATGGAAACACTTTCTGGAAAATTCTTGAAAATATTCCTAAAATCTCAAATTAGGCAAGTGAATGTACTCTGAGGAAAATCTTGGAATTTCCCAGAATATAAACAAGGTTGGAATTGTAAAAAGTGTTAAAATGATGGAAACAAAAATGTTAATGCCTCTATATAAAGGAACATTTTTTCCTCCTCTAACTTTGCAAATACTTGAGGTACTGCGTAAGGAATCCTGCCGGGCGGAGCGCAGTGGCAGCCCCAGACCTTTTACATACAAGGGGCTTATTGGAAACAAGCTGGATTTGAGGGATGTTGGGGACTTGAAGACTGTATTTGTCAGGGTCCACCAGAGAGGCAAAACCAAGACGATAAGTAGAGAGATTGACAGACAGAGAGACAGATGGGCAGATAGACACATAGACAGACAGACAGATGGACAGATAGACACATGGACACACAGATAGACAGGTGGATAGATAGACACATAGACACACAGACAGACAGGTGGATAGATAGACACATAGACAGACAGATAGACAGGTGGATAGATAGACACATAGACAGACAGACAGATGGACAGATAGACACATAGACACACAGATAGACAGGTGGATAGATAGACACATAGACACACAGACAGACAGATGGATAGATAGACACACAGACACACAGATAGACAGGTGGATAGATAGACACATAGACAGACAGATAGATAGACAGATGGATAGATAGACTTATGGATAGATGGATAGACAGATGGATGGACAGATGGATAGATAAATGAATAGATAGATGGATAGA